>NQII01000292.1:574187-595210 GCA_002778355.1 Clitarchus hookeri | reverse complement strand
GTGGTGTGGCTGTGTCGGGGACACGGCCGTTTGTTTCGCGTGAATACGTCTACGTTCTTACGTCACCGGCACCGCTTCACTCGATCATATGGGGTTTCATGGGTATCACTGGGTTGCTCTTGAGATGCTCTTTACAACCGTATATGATTTTTGTATTTCGACTTGTCTCTCTGACGAGTATAGCCCGACATTGTGTGTGTTAAGTGTTCTATTTTTTTTTTACTTTAAACTCATACAATTTAACCATAACCACGCCACGCAAATGTTTTATACACTCGATCGATTGATATCGACGAGAGCTGTTGATTAAAACTTAAACGAGCGTCGTAGTTACTCCGCGTCGAAAGTTATACTACGCGGAAATTATGAGACGCGGCGAAACGAACTCAAAATGGTGGTGCCCCCCACCCCCGCCACGCGCGACGCTTCGCAGTCCTCACTCAACGTAACAAATTCTTTGATCCTTTGGCAACCGAGTGGTGTAGTTGAATTTTAGATGTATACGATACATTCGGAGCTGCAATGTCAAACTGTATACCCCAATTTTGTTATCATTAGAGTTTCTGGATTGCCCACTATGGTTGCAAATTTAAAGACTTATTCACGTCGAAATTACTGTGCAGAGAGCAAACAAACTTGTGGTTCGGCGACATTAAATATAACAGGGAAAAGAAGCACCCATTCTATCTTCTATTGCGCTGTGAAATCCTTTCTGCTAGTGCCTCGCTCTTACAGGCAATGAGGCATTTGACGCGCGCTTAATTTTACACGATCGCGTAAAATGTAAACTATCACATTGTAAAGGCACAAGATAATACTCCTGTTAGTAACGCTTGGAATGTAACAAAAAGCCAACACTTTGGTTTACTATCAATCTTATGTTTCGACATTTTGATCCAAATGGAAGGCCTCTGTTTGCAGAACACACTTGGTGCGCAGGCCCAATTGTAAAGTCTGTCTCAGCCAACCAGAACAGCACCCGGCACCGCTATACTGTCATTTTAAACACCACTTGTGAGAGAACCGTGGTTGCTGGAATAACAAATTATATGAAAAGAGTTCCTGCAGAAAATTTACGTGGTAGGGAGAGTTAATATTGTGTTTAGAATTGCCAAAAAAAATGTACATACCTTCCTGTGCCGTTATGCGTTATTTATATCAGAATTTATGGCACTTATAAATAGTTCAGCTTCAACAAAGTCAATTAGCGGTTAAATTACGAATTCCCAGTAGCATTGGGTATTCACAAACACGAGATTGTATAACAAAATAATTTGATTAATGTAATAAACGGCGAAAATTTTGCTGTGTGACAGAAGCTTGTGTCCCGGAAAACTGATGCGGAACAAGGTGAGGGATGTGTCCTGCTCGAGATGTTTCAATCTGTAGTCTATTTGTGAACGTGGAAGGCAGAATCAGCCCAGGGATCGTGTGGCAATGGTGGATATGATATTATATACTGTAGAGTGGTTACAAAGCGCCAGGAATGTCTTGTAACGGCGCAAATTCTTTTTCACTTTCCAAGGTTTTACTGCTATTGTCTATCCGGGGTTTCTTCAAACATTTTGAATCAAACATTTGAAAACTCACCCCATGAACACTGTGTTTGGTTGTTTCCTAGGTATGCCATGCATGGTAAGCGTTTTATACTTAGCTAACATAATGGTATCTTATTAAAAAAAAATTAAACTTTGACTTATGTTAGGTATATCTATATATTATATCTTATTTACAATTAATATTAATAAAATGCAGTGGGAAGTATATCTGTTTTGGCAATGCCTAGTAAGAAATAGTTCTTACGCAAAATATTATCACATTGTGCGCGCACGAACGCGGTGCGCCGTCCTTTCGGTCTAATTTCGTAGACTTGTTTAAGCTTTGTTTGCATGAGGAAGTAGAACTTTATCAGGGCTTCAGAAATGTTGGAAGTAACTGTGCATGGACCACGACGACTGGTAGTGTGAAAACCTGATCCTCCATCGTGCGCTGTGATTCGCCCATATTAGCAGTGTAGTTGCGGGTAGTCGTGTTAGGTAGGTGAGCACACCTCGTGGTGTAGGTCTCTCGAAGATTGCTCTCGGATGGTGACTTACCTTGTCCCGATGTCGTGTGTGGTACGCCATAGGCGTGTGTCGGTTTCTAAATGTAAGAGTAGATAAGTCTAGAATGTAAACCCTCTCTCGCCTCGTCTAGAATACATCTGAGTGCATCAATAAGCCCAATATAAAGTGCAATATTACACTATAGTAGTGCAGCCATGCTGTGATCTCTTCCCTATCTCACTTTTAGTTTGGTATTTTGCACTCTCTAGTTTAAGCTACACTTACCTGTATCTACTCACATGACAAATAATAATTACTTAACTGTTTTTATTGTATAGAGAGTATTATGCTGGTACTCATGGCTGGGACGAGTCATGAGGTCGGAACAATCTCCTTCCGCCATGGCGAACATAGGACTCGGTTCGCTGTCCGGGGAAGGGGGTGGAGGGATGATGTTCTCTATTATTGTATTTCTTCTTCAAAATCATAACGTTTGCTGTTATGTATCTGTGTTATTTTTAAATCTAACTATGGAGGTTAAGCGGTAGGAGAGGCCGTACTACCTTAAGGACCCCGTCTGCCTGCTTCATGTTTCTCCTTTTTTGGTGAAGCGCGGGGGCTATAAGGGCTACACTGGCACGCGCTACAAGCGCGCCATCGCCTCTACGCGCAGGGCTCTGAACTGGCGCGCAGGGTTTTCTCGTAGTGCTGCGTCTACCAATGGGAATTTCAGCTGTGACCCTATCATTTCATTGATGAAAAAGTCTGTAGCAAAGGTCAATACAGGCTCCTGTCGTAGTTTCGCTAGTGTCCGGCTATTATGTTTTAAGATACGGTAATCTGAAAAAAAAAAGTTGTTTTGAACTACATTGGAAGGTTTCTAAATAATATCGACAGCATGCGCGGTAGCTTTATAGTAGCGTTCCGCCCTCGTCTGGGGTGTGATGTCTCTTCGTAGGTAAACGGACTGGAGGCACGTCTGATAGTTCCGTCTACAAACCAGCATTTCAAACACTCTGCGACGCAGTTCTAACGCAAGGCGGGCGGGGGCCTTAACTGCGCCACTTTAATAACTACACAGGCTAATTATTACTATTGTATTGATCAAACCTCGAATTCCGTGCGTGGGAAGCATGGCGGACGTTGCGGTTGGCCGGCGGGCGCGGCGTATTCCCGCTGCCACCGCCATGGCTCTGTCTCGCACCTGACTGGAGACACGATCTCCTGCGGTGGACGTCAGTCGGATCACAAGTAGCCTGCAGATAGAAGCGTCGCGTCGTCTCTGGGAGGAGCACGGTGACACACCTGGCCAGGTAGGTGGGTGCAAGCACCCGTGGCTGACGCTCGCGACGTCGTTATCAGTTGTAATCAGTTTGCCGAGAGATACTCGCGGAGTAAAGGCCACCTGATAGCGGGGTTCTTGATGCCGACATCCCCCCCCCCCCCNATCCCCCCCCCCCGTCTTGCTGGCACGTGAACAGCTGACCATACTCTTCGCCACTTCACAACCATTTCCTTGAGGTGGCAAGTCGCCGAAACGCGTCCACAGCTCCAGCAGAAAACGTTTTATTAAAAAAACTGACTGAGGTCTGCTTACGAATAGCATTTAAGAAACCTTACGCGTCTGTATACGGTTTTCAGTTCCTCCCTTTCTCTCTAAAGCATGGTTTGGTGATAGCGAAAATGGCTCAAACGGGTATTTTCACAGTCATTTTTAGGCATAAACATTCCGGTACAAAACATTAAAAAAGCGAAAGGGACTTGCATCAAACCTTTATTATTATTACGTCGTAAAATGGTAGGGTTTCTGCTGAAAGTCTCATAGAGGCGCGTTATCGACGGCGAGACTGCACGCCAGTTCAGTGCTTTGCGCATAGAGGCGACGAGAGAGTCGATGCGCGTGTCTCGGTCGCCCCTAGCGCTCCCACGATTTTAAGCCTCAGACTTGCAAAAGTCCTTCAACCAGGTTTATAAACCCGGCCTGGCGCTGCTGCATTTGGCGTCTCACCTGATCTTGCGTGTAACTTTGGTCCTGTCCTCTGTCTCCAAGGCCGGTCCGCTACGCGCAGCCTCTCAAAGGAGCACACAAGAGAAGAGTAAAACGAGAGAACCTTATCTTATTCATTTGTTTTCCGGGGTGTGTTCTACCACGGCACTGCCAACCTTTTAACACAGAATAAACTACAAATGTTCCCTTTATTTTGGTGGACAAGGGACTTGACTTCAGCGGCCTGTTTTAATTGTAATCCTTGCCCACGTTTTATGCTGGGCAACGTTATTAATTACGTCGTTTATATGAAGTTATCTGATATATATATATATATATATATATATATATATATATATNACCATCAACCATTTCACTTGATATGCATTAAAATACATATGCACGAACTATCAGATGTGAAATGCACACAAAGAGAACTGCACTGCTATCAAAATAAAATATGCAAGTTAAGCACGTATTTCTAAAAGTGTCCAAATAGAAAAGCTACACGGTAGTATATTGCATATTTACTCAACGTGCAAGCACTAAAAATTTAGTTTAAATATGCAAAGATTATTTTTAATGTCTAAGTTGAAAGACCGTAGAACATCTACTTGGGGTATTTTCGGCGAGTATGTGTTTTCCTTATTAGATTAGCTGGGACCTGATCCTCACACACATGCTGTCCATGGATGTGTGTTGTGTATAGGTGATTCGCGATCGAACGTCTTGCAATCAACCTTTCAAAATTGTTCCTGATCCTTGGCGTATGTTTTTCAACGGACACTTATTGACTTGCTGCTCCCGGAGGCGCAACTGGATACATTGACTGGCAACTCCCAGTAGCGACGTTGCGAAAGTAGTTCCGTGTCTTAACGTTACGTCAATAGTAGCGTTCAATTTGAAGGAGATTGTATTTATTTAATATAAATTTTTTTTATTTAACAATAAGAATTCACATTACTAAAAATGCATTACTGGCAGTTTGACAGTCGCTTGACCGACTTGTGAATAGTTGTTGTGCCCCTGGCAATGCGAATAATAGACATGGCGGTATAATGGGAAAACATGCAGAAAAGTAGATCTTGAGCGGAGTTTTTGGAAGTGTGCAGTTAATACGGAACAGCAAATAAAATCGTGCACGGCGTGTGTCGTGAGTATGGCGGGAGAAGTGAGAGGGACGTCTGCATAGAACGTTTATAAAAAATGTGTGGTTCCAAGTAAATGCAGCCTACTTGTTTCATGTTCGACCAATCGCACACGACTAAAAATTAACGCCGTTTTAATGAAATGGTGATTCGTTTGCAAATATTTCATTCATTTCATTTTATTTGAATTTTTATTTTCGCTACTTTCTGCCTCGAATTCGTTAATAACATAACACGAAACACGATAAAACAATGTAGAATTAAATTACAACTATTACATACAATTTAGACGTATTTTTAAATGTGGAAAAATGTAAATTTTCACTTAGAAATAAGATATTTTACTAAATACAATAAATGGTTACTTATTCTTTTCTTCTTCAGTTCTAATGGCTGAAGGCCTTACGTACACGACACGTACACGACGCGTACACGACACGTACACGACGCGTACACGACGCGTACACGACACGTACACGACACGTACACGTACACGACACGTACACGTCGAGAGCATGACCTTACACGAGACGTGCGCGATCATCACGGACAGTTTAATAAAAACTCCTTTCATTCTGACACGTACACGTTCATTACGTACACGCTCTTCGTAAGGATTCGTGTCGCCTGCTACATCAGCCGGGTCGTGATCGTCAGCCGGTCATGCCTCGACGTGCAGTGCGACCCAGCTGCTATCACTCGCACTGCAGGGTCGCAGCGCCCGCACTGGGTCGATATCGATCCTCGCTCGCCGACGCGACCTTCAGAGAGATCGAGCTCGCGTGATCGTCCAACAAGAGAGGCGGTAGCGACCGTGTACTCGTGCGTTTCTCCCCCGTAACGACGGATTATTAAAAAACCAAACGTCCTTACGACGTGAAGATTTCCCTACAGGTTTATGTACACCAATACACTTGTGACTGAAATAAATGCATGGTCTGTCTTAAAAAGTTTATAATTTACTCCGGCTGATCTCGTAGATAAGAAAATGAAAGTACCCCATCACCATGACCAACATAAAGAGTCTTAATATCGTTTTTACAATACCAAAACTTTAATAAAATAGCTAGAACATGTTTTGCTATTAAAAATCTGAAATTAAATAGGATGACTTTAATATTTCCTTTCTGATTCTTGACTATTTTAAGCCACCGAAACTGTGCGTTTATGCCTTACTGTAAATCGTGTACCATACTAGTTTTAAGAAAGGTTATTTAAATACAATGTTCGTATTCAAATAGTGGTGTTATTTTTTAAGTCTTAAGAATGCCATAAGGTAATTTCTTTGAAACGCGACTCTTCGTTGACTTGCAATTGGCGTTTGCCTTCTAACTGCTTTTATATAAAATTTTTTATTGTAAAACTTAATATGAAACTAATGGAAAACGTATGCTGAATATTCTTGACATTTTTTGTGGTTGTCTAGTTTCTTCAGTTGTTTTGAGTTGTAGCCAAACACGTTACGTGCAGTTTTAATATTTTCATGGCAGAAGATGTGAATTTAAAATTTCCGTGATCTGCGTTACTAGTTTTTTTTTTTTCTTGTAATTTGCCAGTTTCATTATATCATCAGATTACTCTTTCTTAATGTTACTCAATATTTATCATGTGGGTCACATTGTAAACAGTAGTTTCTATTCTAATTAAAAAACAACAATCTATAATTTCAACGTGAATATTCTTTTCAGGACAGAAATGAGTCAGTATTTTGTTGCCCATTCACAAATATAGTTATTGAAACACAAATGTGTTAGCTGAAAAGTGCCAGTCAGCAAAAATAGCAGTAAATAACCCTATTTTTATGATATTTATTCTTCTGTAAAGCAGCGTTTTAAACTACAGCTACAATGCTGTAACGTTTCTAAACAGATTGTTGTATTAAAACCCTACAGCCGTTGCTTAAAATTCTGAGCAAACGGTACAAAAGCGAAACATGTTTGTTATTTTTAATTCCTGTCGCAATGCTTCCTTATGGATGGACGTGACCTTGAGGAGTTTATTATTGTTTACCTTTAACAAAGAATAGCAAGATGAGCTACAGAATGGACCATTCTCGTGCGTACGGAGCAGCGGAGAAAATAAAATACAAAATTGTGGAGGCGTAAATACATCACATTTATGTCGTCATTCGAATACGTATTCCATCTCGCATTTACAACATCTAAATGTTTAACAAAATGAATACTTTCGTAATGTCACTCTCAATAAACTAAAAAGCACTTAGTATTCACATGTGTTGCAGCCTACCTTAGCTGTGCGTGCACTTGAACACAGTGAAGCAAATTGTTCATTACGCAGGCACTTGGAGTATCCTTTACATTTGCTGACTTCTTGGCACCTCCTTTGCATGGAGTTCACAAGCCGTTTGCATGTAGCAGGGGTGCTTTCTCCCATTTCTGCAGGACCCCCTGTTTTTGTTCTTCGTTTGATGTCACATTTACTTTGCGAACATTCCTCTCCAAAATTGCCCATAAATTCTCTATGGGATTTAAGTCTGCCGACTGTGGAAGGGTTTTTAATTGTTGGGAACGTTCCAGATTAACCACTCCCTATATATGGTGGCTGTATATTTACTGTCATTCTGTCATCAGGAGTAATACCTTTGTTATGAATTTGACGACTATATCTGAAACAGTTTAGAAATTACAGCCAACCAGGCTTATAAGAGGGCTTACGGCGTAACTGGTTCTGCCATCCTATTCTGCATCAGGGTTGATGACAATGCTATGAATTCGGCAACTATGTATTAAACAGTTCGGAAATATTGACTGGGCGACTGAAGATGGGGGGGCATGCCTCCATCTTCAGCTTCGTCGAAGACGAAGCCGCCGAGGTCTTATGATTTTTTTCTGAGATTAAAAAAATTTCTAAAAAAAATTTAATTTTTTTTGTTTTAAGCGGTAGATTTGTTTGAGATGGTTGCCAAAGGTCAAGGTCGTATGACGTCATCCAAGGTCAGCTTAAGGTCAAGATCACATGACTTCACACAAGGTCAAGGCCATGGTTGCTTGGGTCCATGGTTCCTGCTGTTGAGGCAAATGGATTGTCCCATGACTGTTTTAGAAACAAAATATAATTTTTTTTCCCTTCTTCCCTAGCGTAGATGTCGTCCGAAATAGTGGTCAAAGGTAAAGGTCAAGGTCGTAAGACATCACCGATCCTGCTATTGCGAACGGGGGCAAATGGGTTTTCTCAGAGTGTTTGCATGTTTTTCTTCATCCTTAAAATTATGTAAGTGTATATATCATTTTAAAACGAAATATATTATTTTACCTTGTATTGTGTAACTGAATTACTCTCGTAAAGGGAAGTGCACGAGTGACTCGGCTGGTCTGCCACCCTGGAGCCTGACTCTACTCTCGACTAGTGGGTATGTACCATTCCTTCGACTCAGACCTGCACGGTGCCTACACAGTCGGGTCGGTCGACCACCTGGTTGCCTTTCAGATTCTCGAGATGTTAGTTGATCACCCAATGTTGGTCAGGGTCGGCGCATTCCACCGCTAGCGACGCGGGTTGTGAGTGTTGGCTGTAATCTCAATTTGACGGTTTCATTCCGATCGGTTCGTAAGGAAATTGTATACTCTTCTGTTGTACTGAACAGGACGGTCTGTCTTTTCTAGTATCATCTAAAACAGCGTAGAGCACCCGATGTTTGTGCGATATGCTCTGGTTGGTAAGTGCTTATAACTAGTTTCCTTTATATTTGATTTCGTGTGTCTGTTTGCATCGGTATGTAGCAGTGTCGACCTTGTCGCCTTCACGACTCTGTCATAGTGTTTTATTTTAGTCTAATGTGCCATACGTTGCTCGATGCTCGCACACTATGCATTGGTAGTGGAATTCGTGTGCCTCTGTACTGTAGCGTGACTCATTTTTTTCATGTACAGGGTGGTTTCATATATCGTACACTCTGTTTCCCCGACACTTGCGCTGGGCTGATGGTGTTTATTTATGTTATCACGTACATGTTATAGTGTAACCTGCGGCTACGTATGTCTTGTTATCGGTACAATTGTATACCGCATTAACTTCAGTATTATGTGGCTGGTTGTGAAGGGTTACCCAGGCTTAACGATGACTCTGGCCGCCGGCCCTTGTGTTGGACTGATGGTGTAAGCCGCACACATCATAGCGACCCCTCAGTGCTGCCTTCATGCAGTACCGACGCCGAGCAGTTCTGTTCAACAACCGGTCAGTTTTATATGCTTACTATAATTTATAACACCATCCAACCGGTATAATACGAAGCGATGTTGTAATTCTCCCCATAGTGAAGTAGGGGGAAATAAGTATGCGCCTATTTGCTAGACGAGTGCATTCAGGCCGATGCGTATGTGCGTGCTATTTCAGACCATACACTCCGACATGCAACTATAACTTAGCGACACGCCTGTATGTATACCTTTATTTTCATCACATGTGCGGATGGTTGTTCATGTCCCCGAACTTCAAAGGTTTGGAAATACTGATCAACTGTGCTTGTAACAGGGCTTAAGGCCTACTTGCCCTTATCTCCTTGCTTTCAGTCAGAAGTGATGACTGTGATATGAATTTAGTGGTCGTAGCTTCGGAGTATGGGAAACATCGGACAACTATTCTCTTAAGAGGGCTTAAGGTGTACTTGTCCCAACCACCCGGTTTGTCATCGGAGGTGAGCCCTATGGCATGAATTTGGTGACTATACCCCTGGTGGGTGGGAAATGGCGGGCAACTATGCTTATAAGTGGGTTTCGGGCCTACTTGACTTTGCGGTACTTTTCGTCGGGGAGGATGTACATGTTATGAGTTTGGTGGTTGTATCTTAAATAGTTCTGCAATTACCACCAACTTTGCTTATAAGTAGGCATAGGGCATACACAACAATGCACATTTTTGCCATGTAGGGGGTGATGCCTATGTTATGAATTTTGTGACTGTATCTTCAACAGTTTGGAAATTACAGCCAACTATGCTTATAAGTAGACTTAGGGCATACTTAACATGTGCGCATGGTGCGATTCTAGGCTAGCGTGGGTAGGCAGGCATTACTCAGTGCCGTGCCGGTGGAATTACAGAGCATGAGACTCGTCCCAGCCAGGTTAAAGGAGACTGGAAGGAATATGAGAAAACCGAGGTGGAATGACGGAGCATGATGAGAGAAGTTGCACGACAGGGCAATGAACTTGAACATTCTTCAGGCAAGATGGATGGTGCTGGCATGGAATGATAGTGTATATCAGGGTAACCCCTCAAAACCCCTCAACCTCTTATTCCCCCAAATAGACATTACCCACATTGTGGGGTCATCTGCGGTAGTTGTGCAAAAGTCAACCCAATTGTGAAAAACAAATTTTTTGTGAAATTTTTTTGAGGGCAAAAAGGAAAATTCCTAGGGAAAAGGGGATGAAAAGGTTGTGTGAAGTCATCTAAGATGGCGGTCGGCTCGTCCCCTCGTCGCCAGCCCCGAGCCCCTGCACCAGAACCGGCTAATTGTAACTACTAGCAACTTTTGAAAAAAAAAAACCTAACTGCATATGATTTAATGTATACGCTAAATTGAGTAGTTGCAGTTAATTGGGCAACGTATCATCATTTGAATTCCCTCGCGTCTCATTAAATATGTATTATTGAAATGTGACTGCCACTAAAATGGTGTTAATTTGTTGTTTCGTGTCATGCAAATAACTGGGGCGATAGTAACGTAACTGTTGCCAACACTTTCACTGCGTCGCTTCGCACGTCCACGGCCAGTGTTTGTGTTAACCTGGCCGGAAATAATGAGTCACTCACGGCGTTAGTGAATTCAGTCGACATTCCAGTCATTTCTGCAAATGCAGATTTTGGATTTAGGAGATTCTGCTGTGTGAAAAAATGTCATGCTTTCTGAAGCACATTGGTGGCTCTACATATGTAGTCCGTTCACGGTTACTTTAAATTTATCTGAAGCCCTGCTAAAGTAGTTCCAGGATATTCCTCCGCCTCATCCAAACTAAGCTTAACCGAGTCTAGAAAATCACACCAAAGGGACAACGCACCGCATTTGTGCGCTCTCAGTGAAATAATATTTTGCATGACAACTATTTCTTACTAGACGCTGCCAACAGACATTTTTTCAGATTCTTTTCATTTATGTTTATTATAAATGAAATATTTAAATGTATAAATTAAATACAGGTGAAACTTAAGTATACGGAAAAATATAATAATTTAATGTTAACAGAGGTATAAAACGCTTGTAACACAGGACATATTAAGGAAATAATTAAACACGTCATACATGGGGTGAGTTTTCAAAGGTTTGATTGAAAAAGTGTGAAGAAACCGCAAATAGACTACAGCAGCAGTTTATTCAGCAGACGCTGCCTATAGCAGTGTTTGGCGCCGCTCCTACAGCGTCTTGTCCACAGAACGCACCCAGTGTCAGAACAGCTGAGGCGGAGGGATACATTCGCAATACACCATCACTGTGCCACTTCCTTACAACTGTCAAAGTCTGGCATTCGTGGGTGACATGCGTTTTGTAGTCTACTCGCATTCTCCGCACCCCTTGAATCAACCCTTAGGAAAACCACCCTATGTATGACATGGTTGGTTGTTTTTGTTTTTAAGATATCTCGCGTAATACGAGCGTTTTATACTTAACATAAACGTATCTTTTATTCGGTTAAATTTAACTTTTACTTATCATATAATTGATATTAACTTATTTATGATTAATTTGTAAAAAAACAGAGAGGGAATAAACGTTTCCGTAATACCCCGTAAGAAATAGTTCTTACGCCAAATACAAAATATTATTAAACTGAGTGCACACGAATGCTGTGCGTTGCCTCTCTGGTGTAATCTGATGGACTTGGATAATCTTTTTTTGGACGAGGTGGAGGAATATCCAAAAAGAAGAACTTTAGCAGGGTTTCAGAAAAGTCGGAAGTAACCATTATTGGACTATACCAACTTTCTTTCACCGTGTGGTCCAGGCGTGATCACACGGCGAGGTCACTGTTACGTAAGGAACAAACCCCTGCTGCGGCCTCACTGTCCTTGGAGCCAGATGGTCCCTAACTTTTCTGCCATGACCTCGGGTCGGTCTTCAAACCGCCTCGGCTGGCGGGGACCCGCGCAGCATCTCTGCCAACGGGAGCAGAGGCTAAATATGGAGGTAGAACGATTATAGTAAAGTGGAGGGATTTGGGCGGCTCTTAAATTCGACGTCTTTAGAGCCAATGAGGGCGTGGCGAGGCGAGTATGGAGAAGCCCCGGAATGAAAGGGCGGGGGAAAGGGGAGATCCCCGAGAAAACCCGCTGACCAGAGGCATCGTCCGTCACGATCCCCACATGCGAAAATCCGGGAGCGAACCCTCCGGAAATTGAATCCGGTTCGTCTTGGTGGGTGGCGAGTAGTCTGACCACTACACTACTGTGGCATAAAAGATTTGAGTCTTCTGCGCATGCCCGAATGTTGACTAGTTTAGTTCATTGCCAATGCAACGGTCACCCCCACTGTCGACAGTGATGAACGTGTTTGTTTATACATTATGCATTAATAAAACACGATGGAGACCTTGCATTTCTTCTATTCTGTTGTTTGTGAAAATTACAACACCCAGGAAGAATGGCCGGAATCAATCCAAACTCGCAGGATGTGTATAACAGTGTAGCAGCAATAAGTTATTACGATTGCAGAGAGATGGCTTACACGTAGGCCCAGCAGCGCCCTCTCTTGTGTTACAGGAGAGGTCAGTGTTACTCCAAGCTGCCAGTGAAGAGCCGTCAAACGAAGTGAAAGCAAGTGCCAGTAGGCCTCGACGACGTCAAAGGGCGCCATATCAGCATGTGAGTGAGTTTGAACGGGGCAGAATGTTCGGTCTCCGGGAAACGGGTTTGTCATACAGTGACATTTCGGCTCGTACAGGGCATGCTGCTGTGACAGTGATGCGTGTGTGGAACCAGTGGATAGAAGAGGGTCGTACGCAGTGACGAGCGGGTACTGGACCACGCAATGTTACCACAGCACGGGATGACCACCATCTTGTCCGCATGGCCGTAACGGACCGTACAGCCTCGTCCACAGTGTTGGCTCGACACTGGAGCACTGCAACGTGCGTGGACCTGTCTGCGTCGACGGTTCAACGCCGTTTGCTGCGGGCTGGACTGGTAGCACGACTTCTGTTGTCGAGAAACCACAAACCCCTTCAGACTGCAATGCTGAGTGGCGTGCTGGCGTGCTGAGTGGCAATATGTAGTGTTATCGGACGAGTCCCGCTGCAACCTGTCCTACAGTGATGGCCACATACGTGTTAGACGCTACCGTGGTGACCGCAATCTGGCAGCCTGCATTGTGGAGCGGCATAGCGGACAAACGCCAAGTGTGATGGTTTGGGGCTCCATTGGATACAACATGCGATATCGACTCCTACGTATTGAGGACAATCTGAACAGCAACAGTAGTCTTCCGTCGCACACAAGGATAATGGAAGGAGAAAGAATTAGCACTTGAAGGTTATACTTCGGGTCTTATTTTCTGGGCGAATTTGGTGTCATGCCACACAGTATACGAAATTAAAGACAATATTCCGTAATAAAACGTTTTGGCCTTATTCCAGTGTGTTACAGATATATTTCAATACATTTTTTTAAAATTTGAAAGTGAATTATTCTTGTCCCTGCAGCATGTCTTAATTAGCTACTTTTGATTAGAGTGATACATTATGTAAATTACTGATTTATTGTAGGCATTAAGAAAGAACTGTAACGTTTGTGAAAGAAATGTAAGCAAATAACTAAGAAACCAAGAATTTGCAAGTAAGAGTTGCTGGGTCTGGTAAATTTTTCGCTCTTAGTTTGGGGTAGAATGTTCGTAGCGAAGCACTCAAAATCTTATTATACTCGAATTTTTGTGTACACAAATGTGTATACAATTCTCATACAAAAATGTATTAGTTTCTCACATAACATACTTAAATACTTAGTAAATCTTATGTAATGACTTCGAAAAGTACTAAATGGAATAACTGTTGGCAACTGCAACTTTAGAGCGATGTTATGCCACCACAACATACCAAAACTCAACGTTTCATAAACTGATGATTGCTTGCCATAACATTTTCTGGATAGATTTGACTAGCATGAGTGAAGCCAGTAATATTGCAATAATAATAAATAAAAATATTTTGCCAGAAAATTAATGACATTTATAGTCGGTGTGTACGTTAGTCCAATGTTGTGCACCCATTCGTCAAAGAAGAACTTTAGCAGGATTTCAGAAAAGTCGGAAGTAACCACTATGTGAGGGCCTCTTATTTGGATTAATAGTCAATAAATATATTTTATTGTAGCCTTTGATGTTAACTTAAGAGTGCGGTGGAATATACACACAGTGTCTATTACTTACATGGCAGTATTTATTTAAAAGTTGATAAAATATGGGAGAGAGGAAAATAAAGCAAGCAGGGCCTCAAAAGTGCTAATTTTACCGTGAAAAGCTTATAACCAGCATTACATAAAAATACCCAAAACTGGCCGTTACAGAAATACAGCTTGAGGCAGCGTTTTAGAAGTTTTGGTTTGAACAGAAGAATTCCGGCTTAAACAAGTAGTGTAGATATTCATTCTCAATGTTATCTTCGTCCCATTCCACCTTTCTACAGTAAAATGTTACTATGACTGACTTTGTGTCTGTAGCAGGCTGGCGTCTTTTTTTTTTTTTTTTTTTTTTTTTTNTTATACTAACGTGACCATTTAGCTCAGCTGTCTTTAAGATGAAACTCTGTTATGTAATGAATGTTAAACCTCACCATAGCTGCCCTTGTTCACAGCAGCTGATTCTGTGCTAAGGCCGGCTATGTTTTTGAGAATGAGCGTTGCGAAAATGGCCACCGTACCAATGTAAGGGTTGTTGCTGACTCCAAGGAGAATACGTATTTTGAGTACATCGTGACGGGAGCTTTCTCTATGCATTCAAGGCAGAGAAGCGAGGGAGCAATACGGACGATGCTAAATGCACTTCCAACACCTCATAGCTCCTACACCTCATATATCCAACACCTCATATATCCAACCCCTCATATATCCAACACCTTTTATATCCAACACCCCATAGCTCCAACACCCCATAGCTCCGACACCCCATAGCTCCGACACCCCATAGCTCCGACACCCCATAGCTCCGACACCCCATAGCTCCGACACCCCATAGCTCCGACACCCCATAGCTCCGACACCCCATAGCTCCGACACCCCATAGCTCCGACACCCCATAGCTCCGACACCCCATAGCTCCGACACCCCATATATCCAACACCCCATATATCCAACACCCCATATATCCAACACTCCATATATCCAACACTCCATATATCCAACACCCCATATATCCAACTCCTCATAGCTCCAACACGCAAGGCATGCATGGCGTTTCTTTCGGTGAGCTATGTTATGTAAATGAGATATGTAACAGCGGGACTTCATTACACGTGATGAAAGCTCACAGATTTAACTACGCCCGTATGATTGTGCTTTTATCTTATCTCTAACACGTCTGCCTAGTGTGGGACCGGCAGAGTGAAAGAATAGGGCATTATGTATGTGCAATGGTAAGGGTTTTACATGTTAAATTATTTTAGGCGTAGAAAGCATGCTTCTCCTACACATCCCTATTGTTTCTAGTACGAGAAGGAAGCCTTACAGATTACTTTTGTTTTCCATATTTAACTGTATAATGTTTTTGTTAACAGTACTTTTCTTTGTTAATTCGTAATGACTTACATCTAGACTGCTGGAAGTGTACTATTATTAAACCTGCAGTCAGTCTTAGGAAGTAATTAATACTGTTACTAATTGTACACGTTAAATTAATAAAAACAATCGAATCACTTATGAGTCACATTTAATAGATTTGTTAATTTTTCCAAATTACATTTTTTTGGTGTATTTAATGGGTTTTAAGCAAAAAAGATTTATGTATAGAACTTAGCGCAATCTAATTATTGATCGTCTACGAAGGTGTTACTTTGTGCATTGTGCGACTGCAGCCTGTTCTTGTGGTTGTGTTGGCAGGTGGGTAAAAGTGTTAGCTTCCACATGCCCTGTCACCGGCAAATATTATAATGGAAATAGCCTTATAAAACAAAAATATAAAGTGACATGAGTTATTTGTCATAGATATAAAATTGCTTTTAAAATGGGCGGGTGGTTCCATGCGGGTCATAATTTCAGTGAGTGTCTTTATAACCACAGTGGGTGTCCTTGTGACCACAGTGGGTGTCCTTATAACCACAATGGCTGTTCTTAAATAGCACGCACATACGCATCGGTCTGAATGCACTCGTCTAGCAAATAGGTGCATACTTATTTCCCCCTACTTCACTATGGGGAGAATTACAACATCGCTTCGTATTATACCGGTTGGGTGGCGTTATAAATTATTGGAACCATAGAAAACTGACCGGTTGTTGAACAGAACTGCTCGGCGTCGGCACTGCATGAAGGCAGCACTGAGGGGTCGCTACGATGTGTGCGACTAACACCATCAGTCCAACACAAGGGCCGGCGGCCCGAGTCATCGTTAGCCTGGGTAACAACCAGCCACATAATAATGAAGTTAAAGCTGTATACAATTGTACCGATAACAAGACATAGGTAGCCGCAGGTTACACTATAACATGTACGCGATAACATAAATACACATCAGCCCAGCGCAAGTGTCGGGGAAACCGAGTGTACAATATATGAAACCATCCTGTACATGAAACAATTAGTCGCGTGACAAACAAAGGACTGCCATATATGCGAGTACATCACGATGGTGATGTCACAACGAGTCACAATATGTATATAATACCTGATGGAGCCACAGTCCATAGTAGTGATATCGGTGTTGCTATCACGCCAAGAAGTTTAGTAAAAGCTAGAAGGCACGCCGACATGAGAGAGAACGAATGATCACAAGGGCCAACCGTAAATATGGCTACAGTGCGTCAAGTGTTATTGTCGCCCGTATCGATACCAAATCTCTTCACTCACTCACTCACTCACGGTACGTAGAGAGGGGATCGAGCCCCGCCATCTTGGATTTTTTTTATCTTCGCCTACTACCCGCAAATATGGTTTTTGGATGGATTGTTTCGGATGTCATGACACAGGGTATATAACTAAATGCGTTTTCTGAAATCTATTCTGCTCAAACTGGCGTAGCTGTTATGACTTCTGTAGTCGCCCCCACATAATAACCAATTATTTTACCTCGGCTGTTACAAGTCAGAAAATATCCGATGCAGAGAAGTTGTCACAATTTTTGTGCCAAAAATTGTAAAATGCTCTCCCTGAAATCGAATTTGCGACGGGAAATCTATACAAATAATTGCCACAGGGACTGCCCCCCCCCCCCTGTGACGTACTGCTATCGCATGATTTGTGGCGTTTCGGGTATTTCCTCCGGTCAAGCGTACTGGTAGTGGCAGGACGATTGGTGAGGGGGGTTGCCGTGGCGCAGTAGATAGTGGAAGCAGCGGCTGACCTCTGACCCCGGAGCCCGGCCTGGTTCCCACGCCGCACCATCTCGGCCCCGTCAACAGACCTGCCCGCCTGACCTCACCCCGCCCTCCACCCCCTTTAACCGTTTCCCGTTCTTCTCCTCTCCTGGTGCTCTGTTCGAAGTTTTCCGAGGCGCAGCTCCCGATCGCGAAATGACGATATACGTCATATTTCCGGTGTTTGGTATTCTAAGTGAAAGACAACCTCTCGATTCTCGCGAGAGAACTATCAAGAGCACTCTACAGCTGACGTACTGCCAAAAAGCTGCGTTCCCAATCGAGAAGCTCGGTTTCAACATGGCGGGTGAAGAGCATGGCGGCCGTATTTATTGCAAACGGGCATAAACTTTATGCCCCGTCCTTCAGAAACGTAATACGCAACACAAAAGGTATAATATATGTGGCATTTATTTTAATGCATCCAATTATATCAATAAATGTTCGGAAGTACTAATGGTATATTTATGTATCTTCGAGCTCTCTTCATATGTGTAAAATTAATCGCGTTGTTGTCTCGCGTGGCTGCCAATACGTAGAGTAAAATGTTTTGGGTTCGAGGCTCAGCTGACAAATATTTTTTGNGTTGTTGTCTCGCGTGGCTGCCAATACGTAGAGTAAAATGTTTTGGGTTCGAGGCTCAGCTGACAAATATTTTTTGCTTCTCATACAATTATAGAAAACTATTTTATTGTTACGTATAATAATCAAACTAATTAAATGGGTAGCTTTTATCATTTAAAAATATGTAGCCTACACAATTTTTTTGTACGAAGCACTTTACTTCACTAGTGGTAACGGGAACTCGTGTGTCCCAACATTAAAAAATTAAAAAATGTTATTATTTAAGATTTGTTGTTTGGGCCTAACTAAATTATCTAGGCAAACTTTATTATTCTATTTATNAAAAAAATGTTATTATTTAAGATTTGTTGTTTGGGCCTAACTAAATTATCTAGGCAAACTTTATTATTCTATTTATTAAAACAACATTTTATGTATCGTGTCCTATACCTATCGTGTCCTATACATATCGTCTCCTATACATATCGTCAAGTACATCACAGTGAAATTTAATTAAATGGATTGTTAGATGGGACTATTACGAAATTAATTATCTTGTCTTTTAACAGTCGTTTATATACATGAAACATCATGTCTCTTTAAAACGAGTAATGTTTTCAACTGCCAAACGGTGTATAAAACGCACAAACCATTCATCTTGTCGCCATTTTCCTCAACCAATAGTCTTCCAACGGACAGATAGCGGCCATGCCGAGAAATTTTACTCTAATTATCCCGTGTCACATGTTTCTGCATGTGTCACGTTACCTGCCTGAACACACCTGAGGGAGGGGAAGGGAGTTGTGGTGGTACTGTCGGTAAAACCAAACCGCTGCCGAGGGAGTGAGGTCTCGAAACGATAGCGCGCTTAGAATATCTATTTGGGCGTGTTTTGCTACCGATCGTAACAAACGGCTTCTCCTTATCGGCAGGAACGCTTACTGTCGAGATCGATACCTGCCGATATATTTCTCCAGGAACTTAGAATAGAGCCCCTGCACTAACTATTCAGTAGCGGGATTTACAACACTTAACCTTGGTTCACAATTGAAAGCGTAGCAGTAACCGCAGTAATATGGCCTATGTTTTCGAACGTACTGGTTCACAACTGCGCGTAACAGGTCGCGTGCACGAGAGTTCCTGACGTAGCCATAATAGACAGCTGTTGTCTCGTGCCCCAACCTGGGTCAGAGGTTGAATCGAGTACCCATGGACTAAAGATGAGGAATACCGCTTATTAGTTTCCTGCTTATGTACCAAACATTGACCTGCCGCAAAGGAACACAACTGTCAAAGTCACATGGGCAACCGTGATGAACCTGCTCGTCTATGTATTACTTTTCAAAAGACTAGCTCTGTTATGTGAATAAAATACTTTCACCAATTTGAATTTAATCTTATTGTATTCCAAATGGGTTAGAGGAAGATTACAAACATGTCATTTTTTTTTTTTTAATTTTTTTTTTTAGCGTGGACCAACCCTTACGCTGGCTTTTCACGGTAAACTGAGCACTTTTAAACCCTGTACTTAAGACCTACGCGTATGCACTTTGTGTATACGTCCGCCATATGTGAAATGAAGACTCGTGGGTCTGATCGCTTGACTCACGCGGCGATAAAGTGAAACTACGCGATTGTTAGAAAAGTTACTAAACATTAGTACACGCATTAAGAATAACAAACGGCGAAAGAAAGAATTTCAGTTTTGTGAAATATGTACCTAACGCCATTAACTCAACTTTATGAGATGGAACTACTTTCTCGTCAAAATAAAATGCACGTAGGGGCATTGGTATTTTTTTTTTACTTTTGATTTCAAAAATGCTCATTTAACTGTGCAAACCGTATGGAACACTCTTATTTCACACTTTATGAATGCATACATAGCTTTTTCAGGCCCATGGACAGTCAGTTTGGTATGTGACGGAAGCAAGGGCCTAGAAAATGTGTTTTTTTCCAGTGGGGCGCCATCATAGTTTTATTCCCCCCTCCCCCCCCNAGGGCCTAGAAAATGTGTTTTTTTCCAGTGGGGCGCCATCATAGTTTTATTCCCCCCTCCCCCCCCCTTCCCGCCATAATTATTTCGGCATTTTGGTTTTTAATTTTATAATATATTTTTTGTGTTAAGACACAATATAGTTATATTACTTTAATAAAGAATATTAGTGTTAAACCGCTTGTACTTTAATTACACATTCAGGGAGCCCGAGGAATTATTAATCTAATATATAAAATTCTCCCGTCACAGTGTTAGTCACTGAACTCCTCCGAAACGGCTGGACAGATTTTTATGAAATTTTTATGTATACACGGTAGGACTGAGAATAGATTTATATCTATTTTTTACACCCCTAAGTAATAAGGGTGGCCACCCCCAAACAATTTTTTTTTATTGTTTGAACAAAATTTTTATTTTTTATTTTTTATGATGTGGCATCAAAAAATACATACCCTTCTACCACCAACCCTTATTTTTTTATAGCGATATTAGTAATTTATTTGTATTAGCTACAGATGTCATGACAACAAATATTGTACACTCTACTGCGTTAAGGAATTGATATTGTTTTTTTGCTGCGTAAATAATTATATATTTTTCAATAAATTTTTATGAATTAAAATTATAAATGTTTGGTGTTTTGTTAATTTTATATTCCGTCATCGTCCACAGAGCTCCATGCCTCTTCCACTTATATACCACATCCTCACACACTTACAATAAGTTATAGTTATTTTTTTCTAATACTATAATCACTAGAAATACTTTTTA
>NQII01000292.1:553449-571602 GCA_002778355.1 Clitarchus hookeri | reverse complement strand
CCCGAAGTAAATTCCTGGCAACGTCCCTGAAATAGTTAATTCGCAGGACGTCATTTTCTACCGCCAGGGAATGGAAAACCTCGTTTTACGCCGTGACAAATGCTTAAATACATGTTGATTACGTCGAAAAATAAAGAAATGGCGCCGCCGAAATGAAAAGGTGTTTGGTATCTTGACCTGTCTACCCGCTCACCTACAAAAATAGGGAAACTTTTTTTTCGACTTACCCTCGCATCAGCGGCGTGTGGTGAATTGCTGCAAGGCAAGGCGTGTCTTGCACTGTGCTGTACCTAATTGTTTGCTAGTTTACACATCGGCCACCTACACGTGGTACTGCAGTTGTCACGTCGCATGTGTAATTGGTCCCCCGCCGCTCTCTCGTGAGTGGCCGCAGTACACTCATGTTCTCCCGGCTCCACTCTGGCTACTGGCTCCTGCTGCGTGCGTCGAATGTGTACAGTAGTGAACAAGCACCAGCTAACATTGCAACACACGCCTCTGCCTCGCACGTAATAGATGCCAGCAGTCACGTGTCAAGAGGCGGGGCTTCTTCAGCGTGGACCTATCGCTGCCGGCTGACGAGACTTCAGAGAGAAGAGAATAGACGAACGAGGAAGATAACGCAGCTATTGTGTGTGGTCTCTTTATTAAGTTAGATGATGCGCGTGCAGACTGGCGGCGTGTAATAAGGGCGTGTGTGAGAGGCATTGGCCCGGTGATTGCGCCATTACCGCCCGCACAATGCAGATTGCAGCGGGATTATGGCCGCTTCCATTAGCCCAGTTGTGAATTACGCGGCCCGTGATTGCGTCGTGAGTGTGGGCGGGTTGATCGCCGTTGATCCGCTCGGGCGAAGACGTCACTTAAGTGCGGGGCGTGTCCACGGCAGACCTTTGATGTCGCCGCCTGCTTGTGAACCACCAGGAGAGCGTACACATTCCGTGCACGCGACTCACTCTACTAATGCTGATGTAGGCAGTTCACTGCGAACTGAGCACTTCTGGATGCCCTGCTTAACACTTACTTGCATGCACGTTGCGTATTCCTCCGCTGTATGTAAACTAACATTGCCACGAGCCTGACCACTTTATTCATGCGTCGGTCAAGTGGAACTGTGGAATTATTAGAAAAGCAACTGTTTCACAAATCTGCTCATTCTTACAATTACATGCATAAAAAAAACAGGAATTAAAAAGAAATCATTTCAGTATTCACAAATCCTACCTAACACTTTAAATTCAGCCATATGACATGGAACTACTTTTCCTCCGTCATTACCAACATTACTGGAGGTATGCTAGCCAGTGCGCCCGTACAAACATATGCAGGTAGGGCCAGTGACATTTTTCAAAGGTTGAGTTCAAACGTGCTCACTTTACCGCGAACAATATGTAATTATGCGACTTGTACACTTAAAATTATTATTTTTTCGTGGAATCGCGGAAAAGTACTGGTAAAATTATGCATAAATCTTCTTAAAGTTACACTCTCCTTAAAAAAAAACCGACTTCCCGTAAATTTTGCGAAACCTTTTGTGAATTCATGGAACGCCTCCGCAAATTGGCTTCTAGGTTGTAGAGTATTTCCAGCTTACAATAAAAGTTAACGGAAAAAAAAGTTTGATTTTCGTTATGGGCGTTCACAAGTGTGTAAAAAAAAGGCATTAAAAATTTGATAAAAATTAAAAATGTTTGGTTTTGTAGTGGGATTTGAACACGAGTCCATAAGTTCGTGGTTTGAGTGTCTCATTACTCTACCTGTTGTATATTCTCGCGTGTGTGTGGGCGTGGAACTATACAGTGCACAGCGCGCATGTATACAGTATCTCGCAAGTAGTTCCGGCAACATTCCCAGGAGGAGCAGTAAATACATACCAAGATGGCGATGCAGTAAGTTCGCGTGTGATGAGTGTCCACCGTTATCCTTCTCTCTCGAGAGCTTATCAATCAAATATTGTAACACTACAACATCCCCATAAAGCGAGGGAATGTTGAAATGTTATTGCAAACTGAAGTATGACAATTTTCATGTTTGTAGGAATATTGGAGTGTGTGTAGTGTTGCTGAGTACTGTAGGTGGCTTATGCTACTTACCAATGTTTGAAAGAGTGACGTGAATATACTAACTGCCTCAAGAGCGATAATTATGTAGTTACAGTGGTGAAGAAAACTCCATGTATACTCGGCATTGTTCGCTCCTGGAAGCCGAAGCTATAGGAAATACGGACAGGTTTCGTATTCCGTCTGTACAAAGGTCATTTCCGTTTCATGTAATTACGGAGCGCATTTCCGTTTATTAACTCCGTATTTTCGTAAACATTTGCGTGAATGCACGGGAATTAACACGACAGAGAAGCAATCAGATTAATTTTCCTTCTCCTGTTATCTCAGTTGGTTTCATTCATATTAATACTGGAAATGTCAAGGTATTGAAAATTTTAAGGAAGGAATGTATGCGATATGTATTGGTCATGAAAGTCACGGAAATGTAATTTTCCTTCTCCTGTTATCTCAGTTGGTTTCATTCATATTAATACTGGAAATGTCAAGGTATTGAAAATTTTAAGGAAGGAATGTACGCGATATGTATTGGTCATGAAAGTCACGGAAATGTAATGGAATTGAGTGGGTGATCATGAAGTTGTCTTTTTCGTATCGGTTCGTCTAATGTCCGCCTCATTGTCGATCGACGTTGATGTCCCGTACTAACTGGTGAAAAGTGGAACCCCATATAATTTTCTTATTACCGTGCACCAATCAACAACCTGCGTTATACACTCACTGCGCATCTGGAATGGTTTTCATTGCGCCACACATTGCCGGAAGTCATGAAATTAACCGAAGATGTCGTGGAAAAACTCACGGAATTGTTTCATTGGAAATCAGTACACCCCCTGATATATTATTCAGTAATAAATTTTGTCATGCTAAAATTGAGAATTCCAGCAACTTCGTACTTCAGAAACTCTTCAAAAGCTACAGTTTCTGGGGCCATAATGTTTAGCAGGTCATATTCTATATTTTGCTGTTGCTGCTGCAATTACTCGTACACGCATCCTCGAAGCTCACGAACCCGCGCGAGTTAATCATATTGCGATGGAAGAAAATCACATTTTGTTCCACGGGGCAGTTTGCTGACAAATCCTTCATGTTGATTATACAGCGGATTCAAAAGTTCCAAATTTTTCTTTAGATATCAGAGTTGCTTGAACTTATTTTTAAGGTGGTACTTTAAGCTAGTATACTCCCTTAATTGCTTAATTGTGTAAAATGTGTTTGTACAATACAAGGATGAACAGGGTCTGTCGGCTGCCGTCATCCGTTCAGCGAAGTAGCGACGGAGAGTAAATGAGAGACTTCCGAGTAAATCCGCTTGCCGTAGGAGACGTCTCTCATATTTCTAACGCATGGATATTCGGGTTGGAACCGCTGATACGAACAGGTTTGACGGCGGTACACATCCTGGATGGAAGCGGAAGTGTCAAGCATAGGCGTTCTGTTCAGTGCCCCTGCATGCGTTATATATAGGTTTGTAAAATATAATTACACGTAAAATATAATTACAGTTTTATAAGCGAAGCGCTACTTTTATACAATGAACGTTTTAGCGATGTTTAGCGTCAGAGGGGAATCTGCAAAAATTATCTCGGTCGGTTTTAACATCTAAATTTGAAGCTATCACTACGTATAAAGTTACGGCATAAGTTTTTTGAGGAAATTTGAAATAATTACATTATTTCGGTTATTGTTTTGTTTTCATTACTGTCAGCCTGTCGACGTTGGTTCTCGTTCTAGAAATTGAGCGGTGTGGAAGTTGAGTTCTGTTACAGTCGGGCGAACGCATTTTCATACACACATTCACTACACGAATATAGTTTTCTATATTGAGCCTTTGTTAATATTTCAATTTTATAAGTGCAGTTGTCAGTATTCTTCTTGTAAAGTGCTTAGCCAGTATAACTACTAGTCTTCATTAAACTGCACCCGTCGAACAAGTTTTAGTTCTAAATCAACTTAGCAGCAGTTTGGAATTCATTTATTTGATTTAAAATGGCCGTATTTTGTAACTTGTTACCGACCGTTCGCTTTCCATCCCATTCCCTGTTGGCGACTGTAGTTTGATGAAATGTTTTCTAGAGCGATTGCATCAGTTAAAAAACTGTCGGCTGCGTTCCGAAAAGAAGTGCCATGAAATGGCATCACCAAATGTTAATTTAGAGTTAACATTTGAAATATTTTTGTTGAAATAATTCGAATGGACGTTTTAAATATTTCCGAAGCACACTATATATGAAGATTCATGGGCCAACGATAACTTTACATGTCGGTGTTTCATAAAAGTTTCATGGATTCTCGGTAATGCGTGAGAGAGTAGTAAATCGCCTTCGTGATACTAGTACCTGAGAACAGAGGCTTGATTGACACACTCTGCCTCGAGAGCGGTCATAATCCCTAGATGGCTTGACCAGTTAACGAAGCCGACACTTAGCGCGATTTATAGCCTGTGGTTGACGCCTCCTTGGCGTTCACGCTAATAGCTTGGATGACTCAAGTCTTGAAGCAGCCGGCGAAGCTCGCTAAGGCGTCTCACGGATGTCGCGAGGAGGTTGATCTGGTTTATGGTTCGAGCCCAATCGCTGCTGTAACTCGACCTTAGTGCACAACCATTATTATCATAAAGCGGTGTTTGTCCACGATGTACTCTTCTTTCCCTTGTCCATAACCTGCGACGTACAAGCAAACATGTGGACTCCGGGTCTTTTATGGCTTATGGTGGAAGTACAATTGCGAAACATTTGTTTTGTAAGGAAATGCGTGCCTGTGGTCTTGTGCAGGTTTTAAAGAATTCGCTTGAACTTGAATCCGCACATTTCCTTTATTCTCCCTAAAGTGCAATAAATACTTTTTACGCTCGCTGAAATTACAGTAAGATTCCACAGATTCTACCGTGAAGGGAATATGGGGTAGACAATTTGTATGCCAGCTCGGCAATAAATATCAGTGTCCTGACGTTGAACCGTTATTTTTTTTTGCCGTCAGCGCTATCCAAACAACGCGGATTTAACTGTAGGTTGCACTACTGTATACGTAAATAAGTTAAATGTTCTTACATTTTCTTTGACAGGATTTTTAAAGCAATTTGAATGCAAGCAAACAACTGTTTATATGAAAGCGTGGCTCGCTTGTACAGTCAAGTGCAAACAAGCGTGGTCGTGTTTGACTACGGAGTGTTGGCAGCTCTGTTGGCGACGGACGAGTCTGTGCGATACACGCGCAGGAGACGCAGATCGGTCCACTTCATTGTGACGTCAGACGATGCGAGCGCCGTCTCCTGCACTCAACTCCTCAGTTATAGGCTGTCCAGGGTAAAGTGTGAGCACTTCTCAGGCCCTAGTTATGGTTTCCTTTCAGCCATTTCTTTTACCTTTAACCACCTTTTTAAAATAAATATTGCCGCGTAAGTAATAAACGTATAGTATATATTTCAACGCATTCGAAAGTTAACGTCCAAGGCTAAAATAAAATATATTTATTGACTATTATTCCAAATCGTAGAGGACTTTCAAAAGTGCTCATTTCACAGTCAATAGCCTATACCAGAGGAGCGACTGACTGCAACTCTGATGTTGGGTCAGCCGACATCGCTTCGACACCGAGCGACGTACAAGTCCTGTTTCCATGTGATATTGTCCATGGACCTGTATGGTTGCTATGGTGGACTGTATGGTCGCTATGGTGGACTGTATGGTC
This sequence comes from Clitarchus hookeri, assembly GCA_002778355.1. Lineage (NCBI taxonomy): Eukaryota > Metazoa > Arthropoda > Insecta > Phasmatodea > Phasmatidae > Clitarchus > Clitarchus hookeri. The sequence continues at coordinate 565,852 of NQII01000292.1, read as the reverse complement.
GCTATGGTGGACTGTATGGTCGCTATGGTGGACTGTATGGTTGCTATTGTGGACTGTATGGTCGCTATGGTGGACTGTATGGTCGCTATGGTGGACTGTATGGTTTTTATAGACTTTTAAAAACGCTTCTGTTCAAAAAAGCATTTAGATTTGTAATTGTGAGAATCCAGGGAATTTTCGTGATGTAACCTTTCCTGCTCGAATGAATATAAATACTGTACATTATTGCTCCAAGTTTGCTTGTTAAAATTTGTGACTTTCACTAGAACGACTGTTCTGGTATCAATTTCTCTGCGAGTTTAAACCATATAGAGCTAGCCGATTTACAAATTTAATTTCAAAATAAAACTCGATGCCTCTACAAACTGACATGTCCCGAGTAATGATTCTTAGCTGGAATGAATATTGATGTCCATCAAATCGCCACCTGTAATGAAGACTGCATGTTAGTTGCTTAGCTAACGTTGCATCATCTGTAGTCGAATCAGTTGATATGTCCTGGGAACCAGTGATCAGGTGGCACAGTTCACAGAAACACTTAAGAAATAGCTGCTCAACCAGTTTGCATCCGGTCGCTGAGAGAATATGGTTTCGCTCGATCTCGCTGATCAAGTGCGGCGAGTTAACGTTATTAATTTGCTCCTCGAAAAAAAAAAAGAAAACGTAAAAGGAACACTTGTAAAAGTGACACATGACAAGTCAATCACTAGTCATCTCTTGGAAAATAATTCGGCTCGTCCTTCCCCGTCTTTTACCTATAAGAGAATGGCGGGCGGCAAACACGACCGCAGACGCGGGTACAGTAGTTGTGAACAGAGCGTGATGGTCAGTTCCCGTAGACTTAGTCACTTTGTCAGCGAGATTCCCCGATAATCCATTACACAGTGAGTTATGAAGTGGCGAAATGTAAATGTGGGGGGGATTAAAGCACGCAAACTCGGATTCGATAAGGCAAAAACGTTAACTGATGGGCGACCATTGAGCCTTGAGGGGACGTCAGACGGCAAGGCTTAGTCGCGAGGGTAGCCAGACAATTCGGGATCGGCATCGGTTAAGGGGAATGCCTAGTAAACAGCACTAAGTGCCTCAAGGTCACATTCGGCTATAAGGAAGCATTGCGACGGCGATGTCGAGCCGAGTCATTTGGCCGCCGATGAGGGTGAGTTGAGGTGAGAATGGAGCAGCGCCGGAATGCAAGGGCGGGGGAAACTGAATGTCATCGGGGAAACCCGCCGACCAGCGGCATCGTCCGGCACGATTCCCACTTTGGAAAATCCGGGAGTGACCCGGCCGGGGATTGAACCCGGTTCGCCTTGGTCGGAGGCAAGTAGTCTAACCACTCAGCTACCGCGGATCCGTTTCCTCAGAATGTTAAGTGGCAACTGTAGGGTTTTAATACAGAAGTTTGCTGAGCTAAGATATAGCATTGTCACTATAGTTAAAAACTAGGTTTTACAGAAGAAAAAATGTCTTAAGCAGAGGGCTATTTNATAAGATATAGCATTGTCACTATAGTTAAAAACTAGGTTTTACAGAAGAAAAAATGTCTTAAGCAGAGGGCTATTTACGGCGATTTTAACTGACTGACTCTTTTCAACGACCACATACGTGTTTCAATATACAAATTTAGGAATGGGAAACAAAATATAGACTTTAATTTCTCTCCTGAAAAATTATTTACTGTATAGTGGGGTGAAATTGATCAGCAGGTGTGAGATTGCTCACATGACATTGTTGTATAAATATTTTAGGATATGGCACCTGACTTAACATGTACAGAACATTGTAATGTGATCAGCCTCATTCCTGCTGATCAATTTCACCTCATTTTATTGTTCATTGAAATATTATACAGATTTTGAACAATTATGTTGCACGACTGTTTACAGTGAGACCCACATGACAAAGGAGAACACGCAATGCTGTAATACATCGCACTCTACGCTTACATTACACGAACAATTTGCAATCCGTATTGCGCGTAGTGTGCATATGTGAACTGTTTGGAAAATCTCCTTACAATTACGGAATATTACAGGAAAATCGTTTATAAATCTTTGTAAAATAACTAGGTTTTTAATAAGTCATCCCGAAAATATCCCTAAACATTCTGTGGATTCACGGAACCTTCCCGTATATCTGCTACAAGTTTCAAGAGTATTTTCGTTTTATAAATAAAGACGACGAGGGAAAAAGAAGTTTAGTTTTCGTTATGCGTACATTCACCAGTGTATGAAAAATAAAGTTTAAAACAATTTTTAAAGTAAGTTCTGGAGCTGGGTTTGAATATGTCAAAAATATTGTCTGCATCTCTAACTACTGCGCTACCACATCATGACGACATGTGGTGTTTCCGTATTTTGTACGTACGGAACACAGTTCCGTTTTATGTCGTCACGGTGCATATATATCCATACAAATTTCCTTGAATATACGTGAATTAACAGTGCAACTTTTCTCAAAACGTTGTTCGTGTTTAAAATACCGAGCAGTTGCGTAGTTTAGACAGTAAGTTACGTAACTTCGAGGTCGGTGCTACTCCGAAGTTGCGTAACTACCGAACTTGCAAGACGTCTTTTGCCGGATGTTCATCTAATTTTTCTATTTCTTCACGCAGGAAGTCTGAAATTGGGGTATAGTCCAGTCATGGTTTCGTCAAACTTTTCTGAATCCCTGCTGAAGTTCTATTTCCAGGATATTCCTCCGCCTCGTGCAAACAAAGTTTAGCCGTGTCTAGAAAGTTACACTATAAGACAACACAGCGCGTTCGTGCGCACTCAGTGTAATAATGTTTTGCATAATAACAATTTTTTACTACGCATTACCAACACCTATTTTCTCACTGTTTTTGTTTATATTAATTATAAATGAAATTTTATTTGTAGATAACATATAAATAAAATTTTATTTAACCACAAATAAGGCACTTCTGTGTTCTCTTATGTTATGGTCCATTTCATATAAGAAGGGCAGATTCTGACAGTCAGTGAGTGGCAATTTACGTATACGAAACAAAGTGCCATTTACAAAATCCTGTATCAGCTGATGCACGAACGAACAAAAGTTTAAATTACGTTGGCTATTCTGAGTGCACTGCCGATGCACATCAGAAAAGCAGAAAGAGTTTTTAGATTTATTAATACATTTTACGAGTTCACAAAACAATGGTTGTTAGTGTTAAAAACTAAACTTCGTGATAATGTAGTTTCNTGGTTGTTAGTGTTAAAAACTAAACTTCGTGATAATGTAGTTTCGTATAGGTGTTCAAAATGAAATGCACAATAGAACGATACGACGTGGAAAAGTTTTCTGAAGTTGTGCTAACTTCAGAAAGCTTTTTCACGTCGTATCATCCCTCCCCAACCTCACTTTCAAAATGTCCTTGATATTAATTCAAAAAGCATACAGAAATATTGCATAATATTGTTGAATTATTTTTTAAAATAATTTCACGAAACGACACAAATTTAAAATATATTTCCAACCCGTAATATAAGAACTATCAACTTTAAAGAAGACGCTATCTGTTGACAAAAAAAAAAGGGTTGCTCAAACTTCGCCGAGATGTGCTCTGCGCGCCATCTGTCGGATATTTTGCGGGGTATTACCAACCAGAAAGGAACCGTTTTCCTGCGCGATATATAACGAATTTACAAACATATGCCAATAGTTATATTTTTCCACGAGCTCTGCATAATTTTTAAAGTTACATATATTTCATGTACAACGATTTGGAGTACAAGTAATTTATATTCGGCCGGTAATCGTTCGTCTACGTAATATTATATGCCATATTGTTCTCTTGAAACCAATCTCCTTGTTTTCGTAGAAAGTGAGACACGCGTGAATAGTTTTAAGCAATTCTAACGTTATTCCACGTCACATATTTCCAACTCGAGTATATTATCTATAACGTCCAAAGTGTGATAATAGATACAACAGACCGTCTCGCAAATGTTAACCCAAATTCACTATCTCGGACAAATTAAAAAAGAATTAGTAAATGTTTAATTATTTGCAACATTTTATATTTTTACTTTCATAACCTACTAATTTTTTTAGACAGATGTCAGTCTTAAAATGTCTTAAAATTTGTTTAGCATTACAGTACAATGAGAAGTGGATTAGCTGACAGCGTGTTGATAACAAATACAGCCCCGACTTGACGGACCAGCTGATGGCGGAAGGATACGTAGTCAGATGTAAACCGTGGCGCTACTTTCGCCGAGCTGTCAAAAAGTGGCCTTATATGGTACAGAATATAACCAAGTATAAAATACTTGCGATACATAAGATAATCAGGAAACAACCAAACACGTCATAGACAGGGTGATTTGTCTAAGGTTTGATTCAAAAAGTGTGAAGTAACAGTGAATATAGTTAGTTAATTACTTCTTCCCTTCACCATCTTCGTCTGCCGAGGGGCCGCTCCCACATACACACACACCGGTTCTCTGGTCATCGGGCGGTGTGCCGCGGAAGGATAGACCAGGGTCACGTGCTGTAGGGAACAAGATGACCTCGCCGCAGTCAACTCGTCCCGCCGTCGCCCACGGCTCTGGACCGCGCAGAGGCTGTGGGGCGGCAAGGAGAGCCACCACATTGACGTAGGCATCTCGTACCTGCAGGGTTTCACATCGCCTCCCATTAAGGCCCCCGCCTGGCTGGAGCTTGAACTGCGTTGCAGTGTGTTTGAAGTATGTACAAGTTCCCCCGCGGGACTGTCAGACGTGCGTCCCGTGTACTCGTGTAAGAAGAGGACACACTCTTCAGACGAGGGCTGTCGAGGGCCTTCAAGACGTCACACACGTTAGGAACTACAGTTGTAGAGCACCGCAACGTACAACATAGTTAAAAACATCTCAGGGACCTGCGCTGAACCTTCCTAGAGACTTGTCACCAGTAAACGTATAGAAGTCGCCACTGAATGTCGCACAGGTACACGCAGCACGACGAGAACACAGCACGCCAGTTGGCAGCCTTGCGCTTAGCGGCGATGGCGCACTTGATGCGCGTGGCAGCGTCGTCCTTATTGCTCCTTCACTTCTGTGTTTCGATTGGCCGAAACAGCTTCAGGTACACAGGACTCTCTAACATTGCCCCGCTTACGTAGCCCACGTGTTCGCAACTCTGATGGAATACGCACTCGTCCGTCAAACAAGTAGTTCCTCGGTTCAATGTGCCGACGATATAACCACAGTTATCTTAAACTCATGAAATGTCAAATGTACGTATCATGGCGTAATGTTACATATTACGTGCAGCCTTAATTACCGATGCTATAAAAAAAACTGCAGCGGTCGTCGATACGTAGAGTTTCAGTACTTATTTAATTATTTTCTGGTTTTTGCATTTAATTTTGATACGAGTAAATTTTCAGAAATATGAGCCTGCGGTGCTTACTGAGGTAGGAACGAAAAACTCGTGTAACAAGTTCGCGGACACGAATACATTTAATTATTCACTTATATTTTAGTTACTGAGGAACAATTAAGACAAAACTTAAAAGTTGGCAACATATATATATTTTAATGTTGACCAGGTCTCAGTGATTCCTCAGGAAAACTATTAGAACCAGAGAACAGAACTTTACAGTGTAAGTACGGCAAGGATTTTTAAACAGTTTTACTGCAGGCCTGCGATAATCAGAATGACTGTGTGACTGAGAGTATGGCGTAGCCTGTACAATATATATTGGAAGGGATTTAAATTTTATGGTAATTTTTAGCAATATTATTTAAGTACGGGTTCTGTTTGACTGACAATTACTTAGACAATGGACAATGTAGAATGATTTCATACGTGATAGGTCCCAAGTCCGCGCATAGCAAAGTGGCACATTTGCAAAACGTCTTCTCTCTTCTTCTCTGCTCTCTTCTTGTTTCCTTCTCTCCTCTCTTCTTCTCTCCTCTCTTCTTCTCTCCTCTCTTCTTCTCTCCTCTCTTCTCTCTTCTTTCTTCTCTCTTCTGTCTCATATATATGTAAATATAAATTTGTTTTTCTAACAAACTTATATAATATGGGTACTTAAATTCAAGTTATGTACAGTGCGATCATACAGTGACAAATATTTGGGATTTGAAATTATCCATGAATTGTACCACTTTACCGCAGACAAACTCGGTTTTGTACAAATATGTATTATATCTTCAGATTATTAATCATATAACTTAAAATACAGAGAAACTGAATTGTTCTAAACATTTTTTACTCTATACGACTGCAGGTAGTGGGCAGCATGGTAGAACTTAAGTGACACAATCGGTTACCATTTTAATTATCCGTGATTGTATTTGCAACTCTGAACAAGTCCTTCAGCAGAGCTCACTATTTTTGGTCCAAAAAGTTAGGTTTCATTGATCGTTCTGATGCAGATACTGAATGTTGTATTCTGCTGTCCTGAAAATGAGAATTTCTTTAGTGCAGCCTTTTATGTTAATGCTCTTTCATCTTGAAGCGTCTTTCACGAGAATTAATTCGTATGCATGAAAATTGATAATTTTTTACTAGGTTCATTGGCGCAATGTTGTGAGAGGGCAGTTACAAATGTGTTACTCACATCGTAAAAGTTTCACGCACAGTTAATAGTGTCCGCCAACTATCGTGTAAGAGTTTTCACCGCAAATACGGTGGCTGGTGTAAGAATGTCATAGATCCTCGCATTTCAAGCAGTTTTTATTCATAGCGTGCCTAAATATCATATGATTATTGGCTCAAGTAAAAAATAGGATACTCCTGGAAGGAAGGGAAAGTATGTATCTGAGTGTTCAGGGTGCTTAACACGTGATAGTGTCAGGATTGGTCACTTCATCGCCATGAAGTCGGGGAGCTAAACTATAAACTAGGCGTAGCTCATTGTGTGCGCTCACGGTGGACCTAATGATACACTCACAAGTTCTGTTCTCAAGCTGAAGCAGTTCTAGTTCACCGGAAATACGACTTTAGGTCCAACGTACCCAGGCGTGCTCTGCGAGGCGAATTTCTGGATCCAGCGCAGTTAGGCTGGTGATCGGCTATGGCAGACCCATCCACAAGTACACTGCAGACTGAATCCCCGTGGGAGGAACGGGGCACGGACTGGCTTGTTGAGTCAGGGCGTAACCATTCAAAGGCTCCACATGCACGCAAGCTGCGAGCTTGTGGAACCGGCTACGAACTGATTAGCTAACGCGCCTGTGGAAGATTCCAAATAGTTTCAGGCATACACGAAATTGAGTGTTTTGACCTTCAAAACCAGAGCGATTGTATAACAGGTTTCACTCGCAGTATATAAACGTGATCTCATAGTTCAAGCTGCGTTGCCATTATTCGGGAGCAAACCTCGTGTGATCGAAGAAGTATTTCACAAAGAAAAAACTCGTACCCTTTAAAACGAATGTTCGTTTTCTTCAAACCTCCAAGCATATGCAATACAATCATATTTTACCTAGTTTTCGAGGAAAATTTAAATAGTTAATTTGCTTTACCTGGTAGGCGAGGTCTCGTTAGGGCTGCAGCATGGAAAAGGGGTTTCTTGCAATTCGGCGAACTTCCGATTACAACCTTGAAATGAGAACACAGAATTGTGCGAATAATATGACGATAAAAGTTAAACCAGTTTAAGTCGAGGTGTAGTTCTGAAACTTCATCAGAATTAACAAGTCATATTTCATAGTATGAAAAATACATAGAAAATTTCTGTACATGTACAAATAGCATTAGAGCTGTTTACTATCTTTTATGCGGGTAGGTAAATCCTAATATGATTCGGAAGAAACGATACTTTGCAAACGACGTTACAAACAATGTAAGGTATATAGGTCCGAAAGTTAAACATTATTCTATAGGATTTGTAGTCATGGTTGTCACTGCTTCTGGCTGCAATGAGCATGTTTCTGATAACGCCGGGGAGCTGGTCTTGCACAGTCAGTGGAGAGATATGGGCGGCTCTTAACATCGGGGTCTTGAGCCGACGAGGGTGAAGCGAGGTATGGAGCGGCGTCGGAATGCAAGGGTGAACGGGAAACGGGAGATCTCCGAGAAAACCCACCGACCAGCGGCATCGTCCAGCACGATTCGGACGTGCGAAAATCCGGGGGTGACCCCGCCGGGAGTCGAACGCGGTTCGCCTAGGTAGGCGAGCGGTCTAGCCGCTGCGCCACCGCGGCCCCTCGGACCGTCGGGCGACGCGCTGCCTTCGTCGCGGGGAGGAGAAGGAACATCACGTGACGCAGTCCTGCGTACAGGGAGGACATTCTTTACGCCTGGGAAATGGTCGCCGTGCTGCCACAGAGCAGGTAAGTATACAGAAGCGAAGTGGCGTGGCGGTTTCTTTGATAACGCATATGGAATATCATAACGTTATGGAATATTTCCTATTGACGCCGACGGCCATACCGTCCTGATAACCTGGTGGTATTCTGATCTCCGTGGTTCAACAGGGTATGGCGGGCTCAGTACTTGGATGGGTGGCCGTCCAAGGAACATCCTGTAGCCGAAGGCGCACATCAAACACTAGGGCCATCACAATGCTAAGTCAGGGAGGTGAGGTCGTGTAGACCACCTACCACATCCAACCTGTCCCAGACTGGAACACCAGACACAAGCAGCCAGTTTCACTTCAGTTTGGCAAGTCAGTCTTCAGGAGGCGAGTGGTGAAGGACGTTCCGCCATGTTGCTGGCAAGTGCGGCTGGAGTGCACGCCACTACTCCGAGTCGCTACTCTGGTATCGCGTGGGTATAGACCCATCACGTCGTCTCTGCCATGCCAGTCGGACGAGGCCGTAGTTGGGCGACGCAAGGACGACGGGCGGTGCTGGTGAATGGGGGCGTGCGCGTAGTAGGACGTACGACGGCGACCTCCGCGCGGTCCCAAGGTGGACTCCCGCCTCGGGTAAGGTGCTCGCCAAACTGGTTCCCCCAGCTTCCTGAGCGATCACGTAACAGACGCCGCGGTGCGAACATTGTGTCGACTGCTTTCTTCGACGTCCGCGGGTCGCGTCCAGGCTGTCACCCTTCCCCGAGGACACGGGGGTGGCTCGTGACCTCCCTTCGTCCAGTGCGCCTGTAGGGTGTTCACGGTAAGTTTACCACTTCCCAACCAACCCTTGAAGAAAAAAGCCACTGCCCATGAAAAGGGGTTGGCATTACTGTACAACTCGTTGACTTTATTTCCAACTACTTTGACCTCAAATTAACTTTGTTTCTGTCACACGGTTTGTGCAAAAGGGCAAGTTAAATTAATATTTTAACAATTTTTGTAATGTACAAATAATATACACACCTAACTTTTTGTAGAAAATTTAACAATCACAACTGAAAGGTCATGTCTTAGTTCATGTTTAACAACGGTTATTTTACAAAAATTCACCAGCAGCCAAAAATAAAAGACGTGCAAGAATTTTCATATTTTCAGCAATTTTTCGAAATTGCAAAGACATTTACTCGTGTGAGTTTATCAGAGTCTTGAAGTGGCTCCTGTCATCATCTTCTGGTGTAAATTTTCTCATTTCTGTACGTATGCTAGTTTTAATTATTTGTACATTTCTTAAACAGTAAAATTGTGATTTTGAAATATATTCATGCGAAAATTATGCACTCAATTTTTTTTTGCACTGAAAGAGTAATTTCTGTCAATGTCTAATAGTTGAACAGTATATGGTACAAATATAAAATAACACATATTCCCGTGTCCAACAGCCTTAAAAGTCCCGCTCAAGATCTGCTTGCATACACATAGTGTGTTCTCACACCATATGCAAGATTGACATTGCCACGGGCCTGCTCACTTTATTCATACGTCGGTCAACTGAAACGGTTAAATTATTAGGAAAGAAAATATTTCACAAATTTGCTCATTTTTAACAGCAAAAGAAATAATTTCATTATTTACAAATGTTTACCTAGCACTTTTAATACGACGTTAAAACATGGAACTGTTCTTTCTCCGGAGTTACCAACTTTGCGGTGCGCATGCCAATCAGCGTGCCTGTTGAAATATATGGAGGTAAGGGCAGTGACATTTTTCAAGGGTTGATTTTAAAAAAGTTCTCACTTTACTGTGAACAGCCTACACAAACTGAAATACAGGTTTTCCGTTAAGTTGGCAGCGAATTTAGAAAAAAATAGTCCCAAGTCTTGACGCTTTATTGCGAGTGTAATGTTTCAACTCATGACAAATAAAGTTTAAGTCTGCTGTACAAACGTTAGAATACAGAATTGTGTATAAGTAACACAAACAATTTTATGTTTTAACTTGATCGGCGCATGAATGAAGTGATCAGATCCATTAAACATTAATGCTAAATATGGCTGATGGTCACAAGACAGGAAGCAAAGTAGATCTGAAGAAGGGTTTCATAAACAATTCTCATTTAACCGTGAACAGCGTATACTGGTCGTCATTTAGATGTTGGCCACGAAAATCACAGTCATAAACATTAGTTACCTTGATACCTGCCAAATGCTGAAGTTTGGAAGTAGGTATTGATTCTGCTCTGCGGCGTGAGGCGCCAGCACATGATGCTAGCCCTCAGTGATAGTGCGTACAAATACGTCGACACTGTTGTCTCTAGGTCCAATTTACTAATTAACATACACTTTATACGGGTGTTCACATAATCGAGTTTTATTGTTGCTTGAACAGGTTAACTGGTACATGAACTCACGAGACAAAACTCTCCTCCCCTTTTCCTATGTAGGCTACGTATGGTTTGACGCCGCGACTGGCGTCGTTGGGGGGAGGGGGGGAAGATTCTTCGCACTTGGTGTAGAACTACTTATCTGACACTGCAGCGCTGAATTCCCTCGGCTGGCGGCTTGGAACTGCTCTCGAACTTGGTGGGCGTCTCGGCGCCTGGCTTCGAAGTTCCTTCTTCCCGGGTCCAACGCAGGACTCTGCGTTTGACGAAGTCTGACTGACTTTTCTCGGATGCTTCCCGCCGCACGTCCCGCTTGACGGCCTCCGACTGAGGTCGACGTCGTGATGCATTCTCGATCCTTGACTGACTCCGGCTGACTGACTGACTGCTCGATCCGCGACTGACTGATTCGACATCTCTCCACTGACTGCCCCATTGCTCCCCCCTTCGTGTGGTTTTGTAGCGTCCATCACCATATTCAACTTGCCCCGTCTCTGCTGCACGTGTCCGGGGTGCTTGTCGTCCCTCCGGGTCATAAAACACGTGGCCGCTGCTCGTGTGGTCCGCAGCCGGCCTGGCGTCGTCCCTTGGTTCTGGCCTGGAAGTTTATTGTCCCGTTCTGCACGCACGTCCGCTAAAAGCTCTCATGGTTTATTGCGGTATAAGCCCGGGACAGGCGCAGCTGGTGGTGGGATCTCGGTGTCCCTTGGGCAGCTGCAAAATGCGGCTGTGGCCGCGCCCTGGTGCTTTCCGTTGTCTCCGGATGTCGTCTGCACGTGCAGGAACAGTTGCACGTGCCGAAACCTTTGGTAGCGTGCCTTAGCAGCTGCGAGGCTCCTGGTGTCCCTCTTCCGGCACGTCCACAAAACCCTTAATCGTTATTGCGGTCATCCGGCTGCGAGCTCCGCCAGAGCGTGTGTTCTGATGAATAAAATATAGGGATGCAGAATGCGTCAACCTATATACAAAACTAGTATTTTTTTTCTTGCAAACGTTAACCTTCAACTGCCGTTACATCACTCTTGTCACCAGACAGCAGTAGTTGTGAAATGCAAGCATGTTATTGTCTGTGGCTTAAATTGCCGTCGATTATTGCGTATAGATCTATAGTTAGGGCCAAATGAGTTTATTTCATGTAAGCGTTAACACATCCAAAAGTAGTACGTAGCGTCTTTCGTTAATGCTTAGTGGCATATACTATATTATGCCTGAAGGTTAAGGGGTTTGCAATAATGAAGCCTTTTACTATTTCATTTGGAAGGACGAATATATTGCCTCGAATTTAACACAAAGAAAATACATCAGCCCTTGAGAGGTGTGGCACTGTAATAATTTGGTTACTCGGATTGACCGCTAACGACTTCGTGATGGAGGGGGGCTTCTCTTGACGGTGATTGTATACTTAACTCTTGCTGGAATGATGTCAGCTGTGGTGGGTGAGCTCCAGCGATGGGCGGCCTTTGGCAAAGGCCCGCTGTTGCTGCCGTCTCACTGTGGTGATGTTCTACTGACGTGGCCAGGGGTCCGATTTGCCCCCGGCCAAAATGGCGCGGCTGACCTCTCTCTGCGCGGCGATTTTCAACTGGCTGCTCGATGGTCTACTGATCTAACCTCTCGGCGCGGTACTAATGAACTGACCTGCCACTACTCTCTCGAAGGGGTTTTTATGCTCGCCAGCCTCCAGCCCCAGAGGGGGTAGGTCGCAGAACAATGCCTCGTCCCTAGTTTACTCTCGTAAGCTATTTCTTCGTGCGTTTCCACATTGTCCTGTGGTTAGCCAAAAA
>NQII01000292.1:481120-524170 GCA_002778355.1 Clitarchus hookeri | reverse complement strand
CCTTAAGGCCCCCGCCTACCCAGAGCTTTCTTCCGTGTCTCAGGCCGAGAAGCGCGGGAGCGATAAGGGCTACATTACCGCGCGCATCGCCCTGCTGCGTCCACCTATGGAGTTTGAAGCGGTGAGCTTATTATATTGGGCTCCTGGAGTACTTTAGTATCCATCTGTCGCGTGTATATTTAGGCGCTCTCTTTGAAAACGCAGCTCTTAGCTACATATGTTAAGAGTGCTCTGTAAAGGTGTTTCTATTACGAATGACGTCTAGAAAGCACTTGACATCCCTCGTCTGAAGTGTGTTATATATTTGTAGGTCAGCACAATGGACGTACGTTTGATAGTCTCGTGCGGCAACGCGTAGTTCAAACACTCTGTGACGCAGTGCAAGCGCCAGGCAAGCGGGAGACTTACAGCACGTCGAAGGCAGTTGAAGGTCCCTCGTAACTTAGAAAACAATAGCTGGGAAGTGTTTGGCTTTAACAAAGGCCGTGATGTAGAGTAAAACTTCTAGACGTCAACGTACACGTGTCATTAATACAGCAGTAGCGAAAAAGATCCGTAAAAAAACAGACTGTTGTGTTACGTTTAACATTCCGATGACGTATCACTCGAAATGTTGCGAATGAAGGGTTTTGCGTAATTACTATAACTCCCTCGCATTCATTGTGTTTCCACTGAAGTTTAGGAAGCATGGGAATTGCTTGCTGCTCTGAAATGTGCAGTGGTTGGCCTTGTTCAATAATGCTCTGATAATCGTTTTTAACTGACCGAAGATTTTTTTTTTTCGCGCGGGTTGCCCAAGTTAGTGTAAGTACTTGGGATTTGAACATTTTATTTATGTTTGGCACTTTAGTGAGATTACCAATACGATGTCCAATAATATTCCATAGAAATAGATTAATTTGTAGTTCATGCGAATGTTTGTGTAATGTTGGCAAACACTTCTGGCGCATACATGTCAGAACATAGACTAAAGATGAGGTAGGCAGATTTTTCTTCCGTCCATGTACAAATATTGATCTACTCCACAAGAGTACATCTGTTGGTTAATTTATCAACTCTGATGAACGTGTTTGTCTTAATTTTCAAAATATAAGCACTTTTATACGAACAAAAAATTAAAATAATTGAAATGAAATCTAATAGCATTGGAAATGTGTTAGAGGAAGTATACAACGATGTGAAAGCACTTGTTCACGTCTAGTGCTATAACCTCGGATCATATCCATGTCGTTTGTTGAGACACCGGAGCCTGGCTTTGCGCAGATCACTGTGCTCCATGTTCACTATAGGGACAGAACTGTATTTAAATAAGGTATAGGCAGGGCAAATAATTCAAGAACTGTATTAGCTAGTAATGCGCGTGGAAAAATACTACCAGAAAAACCGCTCCCTACATAGGCAATTTCGAAACGCGCATAAAACTCCCACATAATGGAACATCATATTTTATTAATTTACTTATTTATATTTTTAAACAGCTACCCCCCCTTTTTTTTTTGCAACGAACAGCTGGTTTCATTATTTGATCATTTCCGTTACGCAACAAGCAATTTCTTTGAAGACTTGATCCGTGACTCAGCTTTGCGAAAGTCTTCGTATGCGTTACGATCTTCCATCTCTAGTCTCTGTGGAGCCGTCAGCAAAGAGCTTGGGCAAGGTCAGGGTACTTTACGACCCCTCCTCGCTGCCGTCAATTCCTGCTCCAATCCTCTTTCGTCTTCCCAATGTTCTGTACTTACGTACGAACTAATGGACTACGTCGGTACGAAGTCACTCTAGATATTATTCATGTTCCGATTGGCTGCTGCAAGATCATATCGACAGTCTTTCGCTCATTCAAAACACCGGCCAACTTAAGTTTTACTATCTTAAGTAATAGGCCTATCTACCCCGGGCGTATTTAACTCAAATTAGCTCCTTCTTCAAGACTGCTTACTGCTTTTAGGTAGCATTTTCAATCGTGGGTAGATTACACGTTTGATTTTTTTTTTCCATAGAGAATATGCAGGCGGCGTTTCTTTTTCCAGTCTCTCTCTCTCTCTCTCTCTCTCTCTCTCTCCCTCTCTCCCTCTCCACTACAGCATGCGAAGCTAGGCTGCAGATTACGAGGTTTTGTTTAAGGCCGGGATTACGACGACGTCATGTTTCACGTAACACGTTCACGTAAGACTGCTAGGCATTGAATGCTGTGTTTCAATGAAACCTATTACGATAATTTCACGTTTGCGTCCATGTAAAGAACACCTCGTAAATGTCAATCTATTGCATGATCCTTGACTCTGTACCACGTGATCTTTCTGGCCAGACACAATGACCGTGTTACCTTTGCTTTCCGTGACATTTTTATTTTTATTTTTGCCATGTCGTCTGCTTACCTTTTTTAACCTAGTGCATTTTTCCTTTTCACTCTAAATGGAAGACGAAAGAATAATAAAAGTTGGCTACATCATACAAGCATCTTATATTTAATAATGCAGCTGTTAAGTAAAGCTAAATGATGCTGTTAAGAAAAAATAGCTATACTGCACGTATATACAGTTAATGTTTTTAGAGTGTAGAGACAACATAATATTTTAGCCCCTAGCTGTTGAGTAATTCTCAGCATTCAAGTATAAGGACTGGTGTATTATTGACTGTAAATTCAGCAGTATTAAGACTGTTTATTGCATCACTGGAAATGTCAGATTGTTTTGTAGAAGCGCCAGTGCTGGCATCTACTGCTTAATGTTTGCCATCAAACTGCAAACTTGTGTATTATTACGCACTCGCCGCTTTGTCCCACGCGAGCCAGTGGAAGTGAAGGATAGAGCAGTTACGTGATGGCTGCGAGTCACTAGCGATGTTTTCAATGACAGGTGAGCGATAAACAAAGAACCGGGCATCTTTTACAAAAAAAAAAAAAAGAGCCGACACGATAATCCTTTTTGCGGCGCGCGCTGCTGACCTTCAATGTATTGAAGTTCTGAGTTTACCTGAAGAATTTTCTCGTTGATTACTGCCCTAGTTTCGGTCGCATGACTCGGGGCGCGTCGAACTTTCCAGGTCAAAGCCAGCAGAGTATAAATAGTGCGACGTGCCTTCGGGCCAGGAGTCGATGAGTTGAGTGGATGAGCGGCTGGAGTTTTAGCGATAGACGAAGAGCGAAACGAGCGGCGAGAGAAGTTGCCAGCGGGAGGAAAATTTGCGACTAAGAGCATCAGCGCAGTGAAGAGTGCGTCTGACAGGCTGGACTTGCGTGACATTACAAATAATGGCAACATACAGACTGAAAGTGTGTTAATGATGAGTGTGAGTTAATTGACTATAACCGAACATACACATTAAGAAGGGCGTTAATTAGAGTAAAAATCGACATGAGGTATTGCGCTTATGAAAAATAGAGTAATAGTGGAGGTAGATAGGATAACAATGTAAATAAATTAAAAATCAAATTGAGTTCTTTTATTTTCAGTAAGACATCCGTCCTTCACGAACTCAGATCCGCCCCTC
Source organism: Clitarchus hookeri (assembly GCA_002778355.1). Classification (NCBI taxonomy): domain Eukaryota; kingdom Metazoa; phylum Arthropoda; class Insecta; order Phasmatodea; family Phasmatidae; genus Clitarchus; species Clitarchus hookeri. Next base: position 520,681 of record NQII01000292.1, on the reverse strand, counting down.
AGGCGACTTGTAACAGTAGTGTGTTTGTCTTGCGTGTGGTCATAAGTATGAGTGTGTGTGTGAGCGAGCCAAGCTCGCCCACATGTGGCCACCTTGTTGCTCAACTCTCGCGTGCGTGCCGTCGCCGAGCACGCACGTGCGTGTAGTGAGCTGACCTCGCAGCTCGCAGTCTGAGAGCACGGTGACCTCGGGTCACGCAGGCGAGCTGCGGCCGTGCACGATGCCGCCGACGCTAGCTGCCCTCCATCGCGAGCGCCGTCGTCGACCTTGTTCCACGCCGGCGCCTCTCCTGGTCGTGGCCTGCACTTCCGGTTGTCACAGCCTAGTGCAGCGGAGATGCGCCAGCTCCTTGTCGCCGAGGATGCACAGTGCACGACTGCTTCCTGCCGACATGCCCACGTGCACTTAGATACTCGGCTTGGATGTGCTCGCACAGGTGACAGACCCCCTACTACACTGCCTAGACTCCCCCAGAATGTAACATCCTCCCGTGTCACGTACAATAATTGCCGCCCGCCTCACGGAGATTGACTGTACCGCCCGCGCCCTCGTCAAGGAGACTGACTGCATGCCACCTAGGAAGACGCTGGAAAAACCCATCACAGATTCCTTGTCGAGTACAGTTGACACCGGCCAAAGCTGAGGTTTGGACGTAGGTGTTGTAATCTGTTCTGTGGCGTGAGGCGCCAACACTTANGACTGACGTCCTCCGCCTGAGCTTCGCTAGAGCTTGAGTACGGACGGATAACATATAGGGACGCCGCAGGCGTCACAGTGTTCAACATAAATATCCTTCGTGTGCAACATGTCCTCGACCTGGGTCACGGGTTCTGAACGGGTGAGATTATTTTACTTGTGCCTCGGCCACCTTTCACGGTAGCCTGGAAATTGTGGGTCAAATTATGATACAAGCTCGACAAAAACATAAACTTCAATTAATTTACTCCTACTTGCTCTCTTGTAGCAAGGTTAATCTCTTCAAAAGTCACAGTGTTTTTTGTTTGTAAAGTAGCAGAGACATGCTTCATTCAACATGTAAAACCCTATCATTTCGTCTGGTCGGTTCCACAGCAAACAGCGCCTTTAAGGGGCAGTATTTTTTTTCCAATGGTTGATTTCGAAGGTGCTTACTTTATCCAGAACAGCCTATACCATGATTGGCCTTCGTGAAAGTGAATTTTTTGTTCTTCCTATTCGACTGTTAGTCATATAAACGTAAAACAAATTGATCTATCTTTAGTATTCACTTTGGGCGATATCGCTTAAGCGTAGTATACTTATACCAAGGATCAGGGCTCGAATGTCTCATTGATGTGTATTTTTTATGTTAACAAAATTCTACGCGTTTTGGGGCAGCTAATTAAGAACGGAGTAATTTTTCAGCCACGAAATATGTTATTGTCCCTAAACAATTTAAATTGGTTCCGCCAAACAAATCTTTATTCGACGAAACTTTGTTGAGGTGCGAGTGCGCACTATCGAGGTCCGTACGCGTAAGATGGGGATGTGGTTTCTAGTCGCGTTCTGCGTTGCTCTTGCCTCCCAGACATGCGTGTCGCAGGGACCGAACTGCTATTGATCGGAGCGCCGTCGTGAACGGAGCCGACGGGCGCCCCACCAACCACAGACCCTCAACCATTCCCGAACACGTTCTATATTATATTTACGGCAAAGTGAGCACTTTTCAAGTCCCTCTCAGCAGGCATAACAACCAAACCAATCATGTTTTATTGTGGTCTCTGACGTCAACTTCTCAGAACTGTATAGCATAGCCTTGTACACCGTGTTTGTCATTTGTCAATACTTGCATTGACAATTGACACAAATAAGAGTAAATGAACTTTTAAGCATGGCCTTGAAAATGCTAAATTTACTGTGAAAAGCCTATATGTACACTTGTATTACATTTCGAAGTATGTGTGGTACTCTTTTAAGATGAAACTAGTACTCAAATTTTCCGAACACTCACCTGTAGCTGTATTTTAAGGACCTCTCCTACCTGTCGCTGGAACTCTGTAGTGTGTTTTAAATACACGTCTTGCCAAGACATCATTAAACGTGCGCCCAATGTGCTGATATACGTAAATAATACACACTTTAGAAGAGGCTTTAGCGTGCTTTCAAGACGCCACGCGCTTTAGAAACACCACTTCAGAGAACTCCAGCGTTGCTAAACACCTCTTTCTCGAAGCGCCTCATCTCAACATATACAATTCAGATACGTCCAGAAATACGGAAGGGCTCTGCACTGAACCTCGCCACAGACTTTCCACCAGCAACATTTTAGTCACTGCTGATTCGCACAGGTGCACGCAGCATAGCGAGAACACTGCTCGCCAGTGCAGAGCCTCGGCACTTAGTGGCTATGGCGCACTTGACGCGCGTGATAATGTAGCCCTTATAGCTCCTGCGCTTTCCCGCATCAGACAGGTAAGTAGCTCCAAGTAGGCGGGTATATTGCAGTTAGTGTGAGGCTCGTTATTGTAACTTAGCGTCAGATCGCAGCTGTGTTCACATTCTTGTTACTCGTCTGTTCAGTCATAATGCAGGGCTATAGTGCATTCGCGGTTACTCACAGCTGCTCCATAGTCCTGCTTAAGTTCTACTTCCAGGATATTCCTCCGCCTTGTGCAAAAAAGTTGAACCAAAGGGACAACCCACTGCCTTCGTGCGCACTCTTTTTAATAATATTTGGCATAAAAACGACTTTTCACTACGCATTACCAACACACATACTATTTTCTGTTTTATTCATATTAATTATAAATTAAATATTCTAATTTCTAGACAAAATATAAGTAAAAATGCAGTTGAACCAACAATAATGTACTTCTATATTAACACAAGTATAAAACGCTTGTGATACACCGCATATGTAGGAAAAAAACAAACACGTCAAACGTGGGGTGATTTATCTGCAGCTTAATTCGAAAAGTGGGAAGAAACCGCCAACAGACTATAAAAAATACAGTGGCTCACATTAATATTCGGCCGCCTATGACTATAGCAGTTTCATGGTCGTATTGCTACATTAGAAATGAAGATAAACATAATACATATAGCACAATCATACTTGTGTGTTTAAAATAAAATGTAGCGGTAGCCAATAACGGAAAAAGCAATGCATCTTAAACGATATGATTTTGTCATACCATGCTGCATAAGTACGCCACTTTAATATTTGGCCATCATTCACACACAAACATAATCCTCTTTGCAAACTAAACACAGCCTTTTCGTACCCGGCAGCATTGCCAGTCCTCGCAGGCACTGTGGCATATTAGCAATTATTTTCCTGTTGCATTCGGAGCCAATCTTACTCCATTCTTCCTTGAATATTTTCTCTAATTCTTTTGTGGACTTAATTGTTGTATTACGCAGTCTTATTTCGAGTTCAACCCACACATTTTCTATGGGATTCAGGTCGGGTGATTGAGGAGGTGTTTTAATGACTTTTGGACGGTTATACTAAAACCAGCTCTTGACAATGTAAGGCTTGTGTTTTGGGTCATTATCTTGGTAGAACTTGAACTTGTTCCTAATTCCCAGATTATCAGCACCCTTGTGAAGGTTTACTTTCATGATGTTGAGAAAGTCTTCCTTGTTCATTGTTCCATCGACACATACAGCCTCTCCAACACCTGCTGAATATATACAGCCCCAGATCATAATACTACATCCACTGTGTTTCACAGTAGATTGTATGTTCCCAGGTTTTAGCTCCTCATTTGGCTTGCGTCATACTGTTACTCTGCCATCAGGTCCAAAAACATTCAATTTCGTCTCATAAGCAAAAATAACATCATTCCACCAGCTTTCATCTTTGTCAGCGTGGTCTTTTGCGAACGTAAGTCGTTACTTCTATTTGCCTCATTAATGAAAGGCTTCTTCCTAGGTACCCTGCCATTATATCCTGCTCTTCTGATAACTCGTCGTATGGTTTCTTGATGGACGTTCTTTCCACATTCATTGAGTACCTCCGTGGTAAGTTTGCAAACACTAATTTTCGGATCTTTCTTTATTTTCATGATTACTAGATTTTCTTCTCTCTCGCTTAGTTTCTTTGACTGTCCTTTTTTGAGGGAATGAATCTGTTCTGTCTTCCTTCTGAAACCTTGTAATTAAGTCTGCGACACTGGACCTCGGCAGATTCAAGTGCTCCGCGATTTCTTGTTGAGATTTCTTCTTTGCATGATGACAAATGACCAGCTGCCGCTGTTCAAACGTTGTATTCCTGCCCTACGTCCCATTTGCCTGACTGACGCAGCCGACAGAGCTACCCAATACAACCTCTCAGCGCAGAGAGTGTGCAGGGAATGACACGAGGTACGAACGCAATGTGCATCGTGCCTGTGCCACGCGCCCACCACAACTGGCCGAGTATTAAAGTGACGTACTTATGCAGCACGTGAGGACAAAATATTGTGTTTCATTAACTTACACTGCTCATTTCAGTTATTGGCTACTGTTGCTTTTCATTTAAAGCACACAAGAATGATTGTGCAATATGTTTTATTTTTATCTTCATTTCTAATGTAACATAAGGCCATGTGACTGCGATAATCATAGGTGGCAGAATATTAATGTGAGCCATCCACTGTATGTTGTGACTGGGATCTGAACAACGCTAATGTATGTACACGCATGTCTGCATATATAAGCAAATAGAAAATGTACACCGAGAGAGATACAGTTGCAGATGCAAAATAACATAACTTGACGTATTTGTTTACACTGAATAATATTTGGTCTACTCTAGTAATCTGCCCTTGTTCCAAACATCTGCATTCGTTGCATTGAAACAATGTTCGCCTGAACACTTATTTGGTTGGTCTAGAATTATCTACGTGTGTTTGGCAGACACAAATATTATATTTAGCTAAGCGGTTTGGTTACCGTAAACAATTTAAATATCAGACTGGTCAAACTGATAAATTTTGCGGAGTAAATACGCACTTGGTTAACTGGAATAGCCTGGTATTTTATTACAGAATTTGTGGCGGCAACAATATCGGCTTGGTCCAATATTGGGATTCTTATTTAGTTGGCTGTATACGGTAATTGAATCATTTGAAACTCTTTGTTAAATTTTACAGCTCCAGAGTTTTATAGTTTTTATAAAAATTATAATTGTGATAATTTTTTAGCTAATTTATTAATGCTTGACAATTATATAAACTCTTACAGTTAAACACATTCAACAGGAAACAGATGTAAAGCTGTATAACATGAAAACTTTTGCATACCTACATGTCTTCTTTTGGAAAAACATGTAGGTATACTTGAAAACATTTCTGTTTTGGAAGTAGTCACTCTTTACGAGGTCGCTAAGGCGCACTGTTGGGTGGAAAAAACGTCGGTTCGTAACTCGGTCGTGCATTCACTTTTCTCTAGAGTCATACTAATCTTAAGAAGCACCAATAAAATCTTTTAAGTTTGGGGCAAAGAAATAAGAACTACAAAATAATTTCGTTTCGGAAACAAAATAAATCGTATGCCATTATCACGCAAAACAATTCACACAGAAGTTGGTTGGAATTAAAATAAATGCCAGAAAATAAATATACCACAATATTTTTTAAATCAGAATGGTTGGCCTGTCGTTATTTGTAAGTTATATTTAAGTTGAGTCAACTTACCCCGTGGAAATGTTACTTTTACGTTGCTCTTAATTCAATGTGAACGCACTGCTGCTTTGTCTATACCCGTACATGACCACGCAAAGTGATCCAATTTAACTTAGGTGTGAATCAGCCCTTAACAAAGAGGAGAGAATAGGCTAGAGTGCGTATGCTAGATGTGCAATAACCAGCTTGAATCACTGTGCTTCAACTGTTTTTTCACCAATAACAATGCCGAAACCGTGTGGATTGTATTGCGGGTGAGAACACTGTTTATGTTAAACAAGTGCTCTGAAATATTCGCACTTTTCAGAGACAGGGTTTTAATGAAACCAGAATATATCACAATTTGAAAATAATTCCCTTTAATGAAAACGTGGGTGTGTTCAAAACCGTCTTCATTGTTTGATCTCGAGGTTTTGGCAGTTTTACTGGATATGCGAAGACGAAAATGGGCCCCCAGCCCCCTCTTCAGTATATGTATTTTACCGTGAACATGATCTTATAGTAAAGGTGGCTACGAAGTAATAAAGCTAGCCTTATTATTTAATATATCGTATAAAAAGTAATGTTTAATTTGCTAGATACGTGTTTCACAGTAGTTATAAATTTTATAGTAATGAGCAAAATTGTAAAAATATTTTTGTTTCTTAATATTTGAATGCCTCTCGATTGACGAGCGTATTAGTAATCAGATCCTCGTAGATGTTTATCATTACGCCTGGCGGAAGTATACAGGGCAGGTGAGGCCAGAATGAAGACCTAAACTGGGTTTCTAAAGTGTTGCCTTAAGGCAGAAGTATAATGGCTTACAAATGAATACTGCACCTACTGTACAACATGCGGGGCCCTTTAAAAAGTGCCGTCAATGTGGGTGGCTTTGTCCCGTGACTTGGAAAAGCCAAGAGGCGCTATCTCGCGTGTGGTATACACACTAGCTCACGATCGTGGATTTCACTAGGCAGATTTGCTAGCTTGAAGAAAAACAATATGGGCGGATCGCTTTGTATTTATCTAATAGATTGATTTTTGCAAATGAAACAATGGGGTTTCATTGTTTTCACTGGTCTTTCTAAAAGATTATTCAAGCTATATCGTACCCCGAGACAGTCACCCCATGTCGAGTTGAGATTGTCTCGCTTTTTTGGAAATATGTTTTGAAGGTTGGGAAATGTTTGATAGTTTTGAAAGAGGATGTTAAATTCTATCGTTTTAATATCTTGTATTCAATAAAAATGTTGGGAAAATAATACCTTGCAGCTGTTGGCCAGTTGACGCTGTTTTTAAGACAAAATGAGCGAAAAATTAGCTAAAGTCACCCCAGTTGACGGCAGTACCAACATAATCGCAGGAAAAATAATATTTCCCATACTCACGTCCCATTAAAATGTAAACTTATACGCATTCTCTATATAGTGCAACAGTTTACTTTAAAGTTAAAGTTTTACAGTTAAAAAAAATTCACCGAGTAAAAAGCATTTACATCTGTGTCTTATCTGCACCCTTACATAATTTATTTGCGTGAGGTGGAAGTTAGTTGTATATATTTACAGCATAGTAATAGCCCCTTTCTGGCAATAGTTAGCAAACTTGTGGAGCTGTGTGAATCATCTGCAGCCCTTGCGGAATGCGAGCATACTGTTGAATTGGCCGGATTGGATTGGAAAAGCTTATTGACGTCCCCCGGTGTTATGCCTGAAGGCGTATCAGGGGACGGCTTACAAACCAACTTATGACCGTACTTAAACTAACCCCCATGCCCTACCTAGGATTCGAACCCAGAACCTCCCGCCCCCAGACAGGCGGCGCACCAATTGACTGCGCCATGGGAGATCGGAAATTGGCCCGAAATGTTTCAATGTTTACAGCTAGAAATAAAAGTAAGGAGTAAATGTGCAGGCAAGGTAAGGCGAGTGTTTCAGTGCTTTAACCAATGGTAACATGAGTGCCTGTTTTATAGCCTTTTATTGTACTAATATATTAGCTTGAGAGATGAGTTATTCCGTAAAATGATCCCATACTACTTTAAATAATATAAGTAAGAAATATACATTGCCTTTTAATGCCTTTGCCTCTAGTGCTCATAAAGCTGAGCACAAAACATACTGGTTAGTTCTGAAAGAACTTATTTTTTATTTATTCGAATTCCAATGAATTTGGTACTGTTAGTGGAATTTAGTACTTTTAGTGGGATTTAGTACTGTTAGGGGAATTTAATACTCTTAGTATAAATGCTACAGTATGGAGTATGGTCTGCTGCATATAAAACATGCGTTTTTTATTTGTGCCACACACTCGCGCGATGCTATATTAATCACACAAGGTCTTCAAATATCTTTTTGCTCATGGTGTTTTTTTCCAGCTTAAATTAATTAGAAATGTTTTCAAAATTAAGAGAATTTATTTGCACAATTTTATAATCTAATTAAGTCTAAGCATAGTATTTTTTATTTATAGCCGTTAACGAATATTAGTGGAATGACATTTTTAATGCGAGTCTCAAAATAAATGAAGCTAGCTTTCAGCTTCCCTTTTCTAGCTTTATTTTACTTGTTCTGTTTGGTTAGTCTCTAACAAAAACCGTCAAATAGTGTGTGATATGTAGCTTGTATAGAAACTGTGGAATGTACGGTTTCTATTTGATATAAATTGCGATTGACGCAGTGTCTAAAAGTTTGACAGCATTTGGCATAGATATAATACAGTCGATCGTCTGCTGTCCAACGCCATCAGCAGGAGGCTGTCACAAGGTGGTCTGCCAGAGTCGCAGTGTAACTAGCACAGTGTGTGTTGAATAGTTTGAACTGCGATAACGCTATCAGATGCAAACTGTGCAGCTCGCGTCCAAACAACTCAGTGGCGCAGAGGCCACGTGAAACTCTCTGGCTTGATACTAGCTCCACCCCCCCCCCCATAGTACGAGAAACTGCTGAGCGGTTAGCCTGATCATCTCCCACCAAGGCGAACCGGGTTCAATCCCTGGCCGGGTCACTCCGCATTTTCGCATGTGGGAATCGTGCCTGACGATCCCGTTGGTCGGCGGGATTTCTCGGGATCTCCCGTTTCCCCTCGCCCTTTCGTTCCGGTGCTGCTCCATACTCACCTCGCCTTCGCCCTCATCGGCTCTCAAGGTCTCGATGTTAAGAGCCGCCCAAATATGTACCCTCACTCACTCACTCACTCACTCACTCACTCACTCACTCACTCACTCACTCACTCACTCACTCACTCACTCACTCACTCACTCTTTTATTTACAACTTCGCGCCTTTTGTTGCCGAAAAAAATATATTGTTGAAGATGAGAAGACCATTCAAAGACAGCCTAGGAGACACACGCCCAGAGACCAAGCCAACAAATGTCATGAACCACTGAGAAGTAGGTTTTCTACACACCAAATGTTGGTTTTATCTATATATTGATGGCAATGATATCCACACTTCGTGGCTGCAATAGGTCAGCAGTATCATTTGCGACCTATTCATATTCAGTTACTGTATTTTTAAGGTTTAACCATTACGTCGATGATCTAAGGGATTTATTTAGAAACGTAGAACATAGAAAAAACATAACACTTCAGACTTTTTAACATATTACGCTTTTTGCAGAAACTACTTACTTTGAAGTCCGTAAATCTGTCCGAAAACATTATTTTCGATACTAGTAAAGGCTTATGCGTCGAATTTCGCTATGAACTTCTCACAAATAATATTATAGGGTCAACGTTTCAAGACCCACAGTAAAATAGTCCGAGGCAAATCCTACACGCCAGTTCGGAACTTTGCGCGCCGCCAATTTCGCCCTAATCGTTTCTTTGCTTTAGTGCCTCAAAAGCGGAACATATTTTCAGGTGGACAAGCTCATTAAAATAAAAAATGCGGTCTTCCTGTTCGTCGCGTTCATCGGCGAGAGTTTGGTTGGCTACTGGCGTCAGTGCTGTGACGTCACGTACAGTGGCTGTCGGCGGGTAACTTCTCACCTTCTCTCTCGCACTTGTTTCTCTCCATCAAGATAGCGTCCCCGCGACCTCAACCTCGCGGAGAAAGTATCTGCTGCCTTGGCCGTGAAATTGACTGGGATGTGGCGCCTTCAGGAAGAATGCAGCTGCTGCGTGTGTGGTGTTNCTGAAAGGGGGTGTTATTAAACACGTGTATTTGAATGAGTTGAGTTGAGATTTGGGTGGCTCTTAACGATGTCTTAAGAGCCGATGAGAGTGAAATGAGGTGAGAATGGAGCAGCGCCGGAATGCAAGACCGGGGGAAACGGGAGATCTCAGAGAAAACCCACTGACTACTGGCATCGTCCGGCACGATTCCCACTTGCGAAAATCCCGGGAGTGGCCACTGCCGGGGATTGAACCCGGTTCACCTTGATGGGTGGCGAGCAGTCTAACCACTCAGCCACCGCGGCCCCGCGCGTGTGTGAAACTACTATGACTTTGTTTGTCTTAGTACGGTATTCTTCCGCGTTGTAGGCGCTTAGTGAGAAGAAATTCTTGTTGTGTATTTTTGCTTTGTGGAAAACTTCCCTCTGTATGGTTAGGCACAAATCTACTATGGGATATTGTAAACAATCTTAGTACTATAATAGTACGAAATATATGAAAAACAATACATTAATAAGGATTAATTATACTTACTTATCAGTTCAGACCTTTGCGGCGCGTTCGCAACGATATTAGCACACACAAGAAACATTATATACAGAGTGTGCCTAAATTATACCGACAAATGTTGGCTGCTGGATAATCACGAAAATAAAAGGCGGAAACATAAATACGACTTGTGGTCTAAAGTGAATCCTAAGGGTGGCACACGCCTTTGTAGTTGGACCTGACACGCCAGTTTATTACATATATTTGAGACTTTATAAGATGGAACGTTGGATGTCTGGATAATGTTTAAATGGAACAAAGATCAGTAAACATAACACCAGTTCATCGCTGTCACCATATTAGGTCATGGAAGATCACTGTTACTGCTCTTACTTCGACTTAATCTCTATGGTGCTGTAGCATACATGGCATTTAGGATTCACTTTAGACCATAAGTCGTATATATGTTTTCACCTTTTATTTTCGCGATTAACCAGCAGCCAAAATTGTCGGTATACTTTAGATGCATTGTGTATAATACTCATAAATTATAAAATGTATATCTTTCAATGATACGTTACAACACAACTAACTAAAATAGTAGAAAAAATATAATGATCACTGCTTAAAATAAAATAGACAAAATACGTGTAGAAAACCACGATAAGACTGCGTGGGAAAACATTTTGAAAGGCTTCATAAAAGTGATTGCTGTAGGTGACCCTGCCGATTCGCGAAGTAGTGTGAATGGCAGTGTCGTGTTGTGTGCTCTGACCTTGAAACACACGCATTAGCCGGCACGTGGGACGCACCGACTGTGTGCTGACTCAGCTGTTGTCCGTCGCCCGTCAGCTGACCGGCGCGGCGCCCACTTTCGTAAACAGCAAGTCGATCCCTGCAGTTCTTCTTGCGCGTATCTCGGACGTGTGATCACTCGACCTGGTTCTCCAGTTGGAAAGTCACTGGTACGATCCTCGCTGCCTGAGTGACTGAGCGGAGTAACAGAGTTATTCACGGTGAAGCGGGGAGGACACAAAGCGGTGACTGCAGTGCTTCGGGAAACGGAATACCCCGAGAAAACTCACAAGTGGCCCCCGGCTGGAATCGAACACAATTCGACGTAGTGGGAAGCAAGTTGCACTACCGCGGCATTCTTTCCAAGGAAGTGGTTTTCGCGCATAATATTTAATACCTTTTCCAGGCAAATACCGGCGCGGTTCTTGTGTGAGTCATATCCCGACTCTCAGCGCATTACGCCGTTGTCCTGGACATAGTTCTCAATACCGAGAGAGATTTCCCATTGGTCATATATTGTATTGGCGTTCGAGAGGTTGCAGATTCGATCCTCGGTCCAGCCATCCTGATTTCGGTTACGTGAAATCTCTCCAGGCGAATGCAACAACAGATTACTTCCCCAATCCTGGCTCAGCCACTGGTTTCGTCTCTGACCCGCTGTCGATAAAACTTTAATTCATTATTATAACAAATATCCTTAAAACACAGGAATACATTTATAACATTGCGTGTGCGACGTCAATAAGCTGTATTGTATTTTGACGCTGCCTTTTGATCAGGTAAAGGACTTTCAATTAAATTCTTTAGATTCTCTTAGTACATACACTATCCTAAATATGTAGTAATATTATTTATATCTTCGATCCATCAAGGCAATGGGACTGGAAAGTTTCTTAAAGGCTGTTTACGGTAAACGGGGCACTTCTGAAATCAACTTAAAACCAAAAAACTGCCTGTTAACAGCATACATCCTAGTATAAACACTGGCATACTATCGCTCAGTTAAGTTGGCAGTGAATAAGTAAAATAGTTTTAAGTCTTAAAGTTGTATTGCGAGTTTAATTCTTAAATTTATGGCCGATAAAGTTATTTTTATGAATATTAAAGTACAAGCTGGGATATTAGTAATAGTCTACTTCAAGGTTCCAATTTTATTTTTAACTTGACTGACGCATACATAGTCCTTAGTCCCATGGAAATGGACATTTTGCATACAGCAGGATGATATAAAATGAGAAAAGTAGGACTGAACGGGTCTTTTAAAAGTGTTTAATTAACTGTGAACAGCCTAATTAGTGTGTTCCTAGGGGTGAAAATGGAGAGCAGTCTGAGAAAAGCGCCCTTACTGCATCCAGCAGGGAACGAATCCTACGACCTACAGAATACCAGCGAGGTCTTTACCATAGTCCATTCACGGTTACTTCACACTTTCCTGAAGCCCTGCCAGAGTCCTACTTCCACGATATTCCTCCGCCTCTTGCAAACAAAGCTTAACCGAGTCTGCGAAATTACACCAAAAGGTCAACGCACCGCATTCGTGCGCACTTCGTCTAACAGTAATTTTCATAAGACCTATTTTTTTGTAGGCATCACAAACACACCTGTTTTATCACCGTTTTTATTCATACTGATTATAGATGAACTATTATAATTTATGAATGAAATACTAATGACATATCATTTTAACAAAAAAAAAAAAGAAATTTTATGTTAAAATAATTGTAAAACGTTTTATATTTAGGAAAGAAGCAAGCACGTAATTCACGGGGTGATTTCTCAAAGGTTTAATTCAAGAAGTGTGAAGAAACCGCGGATATAGTATAACTGCTCGGACCTCGGTCCAGACAGAGCCATACTCTTAGCGAGTCTACCCCCCCCCCCTGTAACTGTCAGCAGGTTGCAGCGAGTGTCATCCAACATTCGTTCACAAAAGCAGTTGTCAGTAATGTTGAAGTTCCAATCAGTGTCGTCGGTCTTGAGACTAAGGTGTCGTGCATGCCAGCATGGTAACACCCACCCCGCCGAATTATTAATTCGCTCACAAACTTCCTTTCCCAAGTTGGAAACGCTTCGCCGTACTGTAACACAACGGGAATACACACATGTGCGTCCTTGCCGAAATGTTTGTGTGGGAAAAGTAGCACCTCGTGGCGTGAAACTAAACCTTAGACTTCATTGTTCGGTACTTTGCAAAAAAAAAGTGTTTGTAGAACGAAACGCCAATGTCGCGCATTTTTCAAAACGAATTTACGCCCACGTTAAGGCCACTGATTTATTTCAGATTGTAGGGTTTGATTTTCTGAAAGTTGTAACTTTTTGTAGATGTCCACGTCATGGTTGATGCTTCCGAAAAAAATAGACGTAATTTTGCATTTTCGTACTGATATTTCTTGTAGTTATCGTGTAGTTTCTGTAGTTGGGTTTCGCTTTTGCTATCAGCTGATACGGTGAAGATTTTTTTAACCCATTTGTGTAAGGACCAACATTTTTAATTTTATATATATATATATTTACCACTCGGGACGCCTTTATTTGTATTATTCCAGACGTCGTCGGATATACAGGTGTCAGGCGCATGGGCTGCACTGGTTGTTTTGACGAACATCGATGGCTTAACTCTAAGTTTCGAGCTGCCGTAAGACAAATAGACGTCACACCTAATGTCTTTGAGTTTGATTGATTTTTAATAAACCCTTTAAAAGGTACTTCCTTCGTATTCCGCACTTTCGTTATGTTACGTGTGAATTTGAGCATTTAAATGTTTTGCTGCGAATACGTGATCCTGACGTGATCACCAAACTGCTCTCTTTGCAAACAGGGAGTGTTGCGGCCCACAGTTAGTTTATAGAGAAGTACAGATGGTAAAGTAATGTGCAGAAGTTCAAAACGCGTCGGGACGAGTTCATTCCCGCTGCACGTAGGGGGTGGGGTTGTTCAGTTTAGCAGTGGCAGCGACCGAGAGCGGCTGGGCGAGAGTTGCCCCGCGCGTGTATATAACCTGTCGACAAAACGTAAGTCGCGTAGTGCGGTATCTAACAGTGCGGTAGTGGAGAGCGATGTTATCTGTTTGATATTGTTAGCGCGAGAAATGTCACATGGTCCAGTAACAGGTGCTTGGGAGCGCCCTCCCCTACCTTCCCCCCCCCTCTGCCGAAGCTGGGCAAAGATTGTTTTCGTATTTGAACTCGACTAGAGCGTGCTGTGACGCCTGCGTGGTATACCGTACCGCACGACACGCCGGCGAGGCAAGCGCGTGGCGGGCTGTGTGCGAGAGGCTGGCAGGGGCAGCGGTGGTATTTGTGTGGGGCAGGCCCCGGGGACAGGTAACGGCGCGACCCTGTCTGGATCCTCGCGGGCAGGTGGGTGCATCAGCCCCACCTAGACCGCTCACAGACTGTACGTCCCGTCCCGTCCCGTCCCTTACTAGGACTTCCCGACCAGTCGCCTCACGGTCACGTTCATCCAGAAGGAAGCATTGCAACGGGCCCTACATACACTGCGATATACTTTTACAGGTACCGAATTTTTCGCAAATTATATCTGTAACAGCAGGATATTTTTACTCTCACTGTTAGACAACTAATTAAACCACACTTGCCACTTAGTACTTTCCTCTTTTCCCTTAAAGAAACGGCGCAATAAATTCCTTAATTTGCTATTATTAAACAGTTTTCACATTATTTTTCTTTCTTTAAATATATTTTATAGGATAAGAGTAAAATTAGCGGCTGTAGGTACGTTTTTCTACCTTTCCCGGACAAAGTATTCCCATAACGTTTATTTACTGAGATACTCATAACTGCAAACAGTGATTTCACAGAATTTTACTAGACTCCAGCGTACCTGGAGCTTTCTTCCTCGTCTGAGGCTGAGAGGCGCGGGAGCGATAAGGGCGACACTGCGACGCGCATCAAGTGCGCCATCGCCGCTAAGCACAAGGCTGCCAACTGGCGTGCAGTGTTCTCGTCGTGCTGCGTCTACCTACTGGACTTCAAGCCGCGACCCTGTCATTTGATTGGTGGGAAGTCTGTAGCGAGGTCCAGTACATGCCCCTCAAGAGCTTCTGCTTGTATATTACACTAATACGTATTTTGAGATACAGCACTTCGGAAATACCGTGTGTTAGACGTATCGCGGTGCATACAGGTTGATTCTAAAATCATGGGACAAACATTGAGGGGTGGTAGAGCTCACTAAATCAAACAATTATTGTATAGGAATATATGGGCGGAAGTGACACGTTGAGGCACAAACACAAAAACATGACACATTGACGGAAACATAAAATGTTCATTTGCAGCATACTTAACGAGTGATTCCGTACAGAAAATGTTAAAACAGTTGCTGGACATGCATCCACCAACAGTCACGCATACTTGGCGACCTCTACATATGGCGTGATTGGCTGACAATGGTGGCGTGCGTGAAATACCCGGCGTATTTGAATCTGTTCGCCAATCACTCCACCGACGCTACCAAGCTTGCATTACTGTCGGTGGTAGCAATTTTGAGCAATTATTATAAACATTGCTGTAAAAAGGCATTTAGCGGCGACGTTGTAAATAAACACTGTGTTGCATTTCATGTGTTATTGTTTTGTTTGTGCCTCAACGCGTCACTCCCGCCCATATATTCCTATACAATAATTGTTAGTTTTAGTGAGCTCTACCACCCCTCAATGTTTGTCCCATGATTTTAGAATCACCCTGTGTAAATGGCGATTCAAATGTGCGTGATGTCTTCAAAGTGATAGACAAGCAAAGTCTGATGTATGTGTTCTTTTCGTAGATCAGCACATCGGGTGCACGTTTAATATATTAATAAACAAAAACTAGATTTCGAACACACTGCAGTACTGAAAGTCCCTGGAAGGACTTTACCTTGTCAGTAGCAAGTTTTAAACACGGTACAGGTGTTTCCACATGACATCACATACTTCCATAGAAGAGTTGAGAACTGCTTTCAAGCCCGGGTTTCCCTGGAACTGGTCTGTCCCGCCACAGCTCCACGTCTTCCAAGTCCAGGGTTGCTTCCACCAGTCATGTGGGTACAGTCGGCGGGTCTCTTTACACTCCTGGGCCGCGGTGGCTCAGCGGTTAGCCTGCTCACCTCCCACCAAGGAGAACAGGTTTCAATCCCCGGCCGGGTCAATCCCGGATTTTCGCACGTGGGAGTCGTGCCGGACGATGCCGCTGTTCGCCGGGTTTCCTCGGGGCTCTCCCATTACCTCCACCCTTGTATTCCGGCGCTGCTCCATACCTCAATCACCCTCATAGGCTCTCAAGATCTCGCTGTTAAGAGCCGCCAAAGTCTCTTCACTCGCTCGCCCACTCACGCACTCCGGGATGTTATGGGTAATCAGAAAGCACATCTGAAGTGAAGGAAATGAAGGGAGAGTAAATTAGTGTGACCTGTGGCATGTGGCACGAATCATCCAAGTGATTCAAAGATAAAGTTCACAGAAGAAGGAAATCATGCGTGTGCGGAGTGGAGGAATCTATAGGCTGTTTAGAAAGCGAATATCTGGCGTAAAGCGTGGACATAATTATACGGCGAGGTGAGACATTAACGAGGAGAGAAGGTAAGCCTGCCGCTGCGCAACGAGACGGAATACTGACCGGACGAGCTGCAGAGAACTGGCCTGTTTAGCGTTTAATGCACTCGTGTACACTGTTACGGCAATTCCCTACATTTCACGGGAAACACTGATCTAAACAAAATTATCATAACTCTCCGCAAATTATGGATACGTATATTTCTCATTAACGGACGTTCGTGATTTCGCAGCAGCTTCTGTAAATTCATGACACGTCTCCGTACATTTGCTAATCAATTTTTATGTGCATTTCATTAAAACAAATTAATATAACGAGAAAATAAAATGTTTGTTATTCGGGTGTTTTACTGTATATAAAAATAATTTTGAGTCGGAATATTTAATTATAAAGCGTGATTTCAACACAAATTATAATTTTGAGAACCTTTTACCNCAATTACTCATCTAACATTTTGTAGAAATGTCGTGTTTATACTCTACACTGTCACAACGTGACACATGTATTTTTATTCTTAATTTTCAAGTAATGTTTGATGATTGAAGTATTGCTAACCGTTACATATACCTGATGCTAGATTTCGACAGGTGTGAAAAAGATGTCGTCTAAATTTTTTTATGCGAGGAAATTGTACTTGTAAGTAACGCCTTAAAGTTGAACGGCATTTCGTACAAATATGAAATAATGAATTGTTTGGTGACGAACGCACGCCTAACGCACGCAACACGAAGTGTGCCAGACGTGAACCTAACTAAACTGCACGCGCGACCGTGTTTTGTTCCTCGGCACTCGAACCCGCAGCCCTTGGGCACGACGGTGACCCCTCAACGCGGAAACGGCGTCAGTTCTCGCGCAGAGAATGTAAAGTTATGCACCGGGCGTCTCTGAGCGCCGTTAGTGGATTCTCGCGGGGTATGTGTCGAGGAATGTGGGCCAATTATACTGCGGCGGGGACGCAGGGCTGTCTGGGAGCTATAAGGTGCGGCAGGAATGCGGGCAGGCGCTCATATCCTCCTGTAGCCGGGCGCGATCTGCCGTTAGCCACTCGTCTCCACGATATTTCATCGAAATAAGTATATTTAAAATATCTTTTAATACGATCTGTTTTGAGTACAAAAATTGAATTAAAATATTGTATGTTCACGTTGGCAACATTCATCAAAAACAGGCGTCACATCCATCTGCAATGTCTCGTGTCCTCAATATGTAATATTCCAACCAATTTTACATTTGTCAAAATGTTGGATTCCAATGGACAGGAAATCGATACCTTTCTTTAGATATATCGTTTCTTAAAACGATACTTTTATAAATAACCAACGTAAATAATAACTAAATTTTTCCCTGATATCAACATCGAACGCACGCACAACCGTCACTGTTTCGAGTGGGCAGGCAATGTCTCTGTGGACATTCACAATTCACCGCATTGCGGCTTCCATGTAGCATCGGCAGATTCTAACAAAGCAAGCAGCCGCCATTGGTTTGTCCCAGTTTGTCGTCTGGTGTCGTTGTAACACGGCAATACGGCGTCTGGAGCGATGCATTGTGCCGCTGAAAGTTGTTTGATGTCGCATTTGTTTCTGTACTATTGGATAGTGTAAGGTGATGTTAGCGTGGACCCACACGCTTCAGGCTGCATCTGTTTGTTGCTTTCAAGACATCACGCACATTCAAAACACAATTTCGAAGCACGATATGATAGAGAAAAGTTTTTTTAAAGCGCAGTAAATAAAAATGGTAGAGCCAGATAAACACACAACTGCTCGAGGGTCCTTGTTTGAACCTTACTACCGACTTACCAGCAATCAAGTTGTATTGCCACCACTGTATGAGGCAGCACGACGAGAACACCAGACGCCAGTTCAGAGCCTTGCGCGTAGATACGATGGTGCGCTTTGCTGGGCGTGGCAGTGTCGCCTTATCGCCCCGCGCTTCTCTGCCTCAAACGCGAGACACATCTCCAGATAGGCGGGTCCATTGACGCATTCGAATTCCCTTCAATTATGCTACGAGGGTTCCGTCGACCTTAATGTGATTTCCACGTTTTAGGGGCTAAAACAAGGTATCACTAAGGGCGACATCAACGGGCACTATGAATGATACGTCGGCTTTATGCATAAATCGCTGGACTGACTTGCAGGCTTTGTCGTGCTGCATACAATTAACCTACTTCGAGTGAGCGCAATGCCGGAATAATTTTTAACTCTCTACAGCAGAGACTCCCTTAGTTCTATAAACCGCGACCCATTAAAAAAAATGCCAAAGTTCCAGACCCACTTTAACACCTTATGCGAGAAATGTACCGTTTCGCTGTTCCATCTTGTTCGCATTGTATTTCTTACGTAGCGAAGGGAAGTGAAGGGTAGAAGGATTAATAAAGTAGTTAAAACCGTTGAAGTATTAGAGAACAATTTTAATGATAAAGGTACCTAATCAAACAGCATTACACAATGTGACGGTTGCATTGCATGTGTGTAGGTTCTAAATCATAACATTTATAACTCATGCGTATGTTTATGTATAGAATCATATTTTTCGGGGCCCACCAAACTTTAGTCTGCGATCCACCAGTGGGTCGCGACCTATACTTTGGGAGATACTGCTCTACAGACCACGCAATTAAAGAACAGGAATTACAGTCGTGTATATAAAACTTCGTATTTAACACATTCAAATTATTAATATATTTCCAAACAATTTAAAGCTTTGTGTCAAACGTTTTGTGCCCCCCTCCCCCCACCTCCTTCCCCTATCACAAATCAAACACAATGTTCCTCACATAATCATGTAGTAATGAGTGTAAATATTCGTAGAGAAAGATGAATGCCAACGCTACTCTGAAGAACGGCAGCGTACGTCACAAGTAGAAGATCCCAAGGATTGCTGCTTGGTATCTGCGGGCATATTTGGTACGCAAATCGTAGTAAACAGCATGTTATATAGAACCGCCGGTCTGGAAGGTGTTAGTGTAGTGAATGTGCGTTACGAGAGGCTTCTCATTACAGAAAAAACAATTGTCAATTTTTTAGACATAAACACTATCCTGAAAACACACATTTTAGCATTTTTCATCCTCGGGAAAGAAAAACGCCGAAGGACAGCTGAGAAACTTGCACTTGCGTACATACACGCAACATAATGTCTAGTTATTTTTCCATAAATACCAGGGGCCGAGGTGGCTTAGTGGTCAGACTACTCTCCTCCCGCCTAGGTAACCGTGTTCGATTCCCGTCGGGTTCGCTCCCGGATTTTCGCACGTGGGAATTGTGCCGGACGATGCCGCTGATCGGCGTTTCCCCCGCCCTTGCATTCCGGCGCTGCTCCATTCTCACCTCGCTTCACACTCATAGGCTATCAAGACGGATACGGATAAATACGGACTTATAAAGCTCCTGAAAGTCTCTTCCTCTCATTGTAATCTTCATCACACGCTGGAACGTTGTTTCTGAATTAAAACCAGTGTTCAGACATCGTGGTTGTTTACGTGCATATCAGGAAGGACACACGGATCAGGGACGTTCTGACCTCACCACACATGACGTCATGCGCTTCAGAACTCCGTGTCCTTCGGAGACAGGGCCAGCCGCCATAATCACTGCCTTGCTCTTGTGGAAAGTGTCCTGATTCCATAAATGTGGGCAGGTGAAGCAAGACTGGAATGCGAGGGAAATTGCGTCTTTGTATGCTACTCCCGCATTTTTGAATAAAAAGCACCCAGAGGCACATTCTTTCACTCGGTTGCCGTAAGAAAAGTATTTAAATCGTAGCATCCCTTGTTAGCTCTAGCATCTCGTACACTATTGTACAGAGTATGACTTAAACTATGATACACCTTGCCGCACTTCAATTGCCACATTTAGCAGTTGGTGGAAAACCAGTTTTCTCAAAGAGTTACAAACGTTAAAGGTCTTTTTCGTATGCTTTCCAAGGGAAGCTGATATTCCATTAAAGCGTGTTGGTAACATGAAATGATGAATTGCAGGATTAGGTTCCCATTAATGAAGTTCCAAGGATCAAGGAGTTTTCCATTTATAGATCTCTGGCAAATATTACTTTTAAATAAGCCTGATTTATCTTTGCCACAAGACTTATTGTTTATTGTCGTAGTTGTAACGCAAGAAAAATATTCTTTTAAAATCAGGCACTTGGTTCCTCTGAGATTGTTTAAAATCTGGCTTATTTTAATTTTCAATTTGTTGTAAAACGTATCACCATTTTGTTTTTTATTTAAATTTATGCTTTATTGATGTTTCAGTTTTTGGTGAGCATGGAGAATTGTGTAATTACATTTTCAAACTGGCAGAAGTCTATGTCTGTTGTCTTAGTGACTATGATGGAGAGGTAAGACAAGAATACTGGTCGGGTAATAGCTTCTCCAGTCTGCATTCAAACTCGCTTGTAATGGTAACCAATTCAATTTAAACAAAATTGCGACATTCCTCAAGTTGTCACGAAATTAACAAATTCTTCAAAGAAAAGAGGGGAGGGGAAACCATTTGTTCTTGCCGGGCACGACGTGTCTTTCAAGCGGCCTTTGCAGTGCTTAGCGTGACAGCACGACAGGGTTGCCAACTTATTCAGATCTTCTGTAAGGAATACTTGAGACAACTCGACACACACATGACCCTAGGGAAACCTTCAAGTAATATTGTTATAATGAAACAGTTTTAAATACTGTCTACAATGTGCAAACAATATTGTAGATGTATCAACGTTTTCTCTGAACATTTACAACAGCAAAATATTAGTTACACGTAGAAATTTCATATTTATCCAGTTTTGTGGCTTCAAATAACAGTTTTTCATTACTTTGTATTCTTACAAAATATTTTGCCATTGGGTCAAGCAGAAGCGTTAACACATCTGTGATCGCGGAAGCGCTAAAATACTGACAACGTGTTTTATAATATTTAACTTATTTTCTAAGAATTCTGATATGCGGGATGTATGAAGTTCCGTCCTATTCTCGTGCGGGATAATTCTTTCCGCCTCAGGACGCGGGCAATTCGGTGCAATACGGGACAGTTGGCAACCTTAGTCGTATCTGACGTCGCATTTGGCGCACGTGTGTGTGTCAATCAGCGGGCTTTAGGAAACCCTTGCATGTCCGGGGTGAATAGTCTCGAGGCGATCCTCCTCGTCCGCGTGCCAGGAGATCAAAGAGGCCGGTGCCCGACGACCGGTGCTCGGAGTGGGATAAGGACGGGCAGTGACACCACGTGACGTCACTGTTACGATGTGCACCAGCGTGAAGCTGCCTTTGAACCGACACACTTGCTGCTGAACGCACCGGTGATATCGGCAACGCACACACAATCCTGAAGTTCGTCGACACATTTTTGATTGCGTTCAGTAACGCTTACTTTGCACGCGTGTTAGCTCACTGGTGCTTACTGCCCTTAGGACGAGTTTTCTGCTACAGGTCGAATACAAGTTTCCGATGTAGCTTGTCGCAAGGAATACGCAGGCGGTGTTGTTCCGACTTGTGATGTGCGTGTGGGTCGAAGTGGTCGGCGAGGGGTATCGATCAGTGCCGCTATCGACTGGAGCGGCGGCGGCGAACGAATGCCAATACGACGTTAGCCCCGAGGACACTTCAACACGGGCCCACGGGAACAAAACAAGCATGTCCAAAATATTTTTTTCCTCCGGTGTCAGAGTTTATCAGGCCGCCCAAGGATCTCTAAATGGCTTAACGACTGCTATCAATCGATAACAACCAGGACCGAATATTTAACGTGCCCTCCGAAGCCTGGAAGCCCTCAGATGTTATGCCACTAAACGGTCACCCATCCAATTGTGTGCCGCTGGGAACGTTGCTTAACTTTGGTGATCGATCAAGATCCCTCAGCCAAGCGCAAAAAGTAGTACCTAGGTACACTTATTTCTAAAGCTACAACTTGATGAAACTCACGTTTTGATTTTCATACATCGACGCTGGAAAGCGGAAATGTGGTAACTACGCGATAGTTGCACAGATACACTCCAAAAACAATACCCTACTTCTTGGCTATCGGGTAAAAAATATTTCCTTCCTTTTGGGTTCCCGTAATCAGTTAAGAACATAGGCCAACATAGTATATTTTTATAATTCTGTTTTCACATAAATGAATTGTCTTTTCGCAATTAATTTATTAGTGTATCACCGTAAAACTCAATAGCCCCCGGACGAAGCCGGGCCGGTTCGCTAGTTATAAATAATTGTTTGCAAAGAAAATCCCTATATTAACATTTGTGACTTATAATGTAATAAATTATTATATTACCTGAGTGTTACTGCAATCATTTCTTGTGGTTGCATGCAATTCCTCATTTTGGTGTTTTGTCGCTGCACATTGTCTTGCCAACGGCCGGGCAACACATCGAATGATGCACGTAACGTTCTGAAATAGTTGGAGGATGTCATTTCATATTGTCTCAATTCTTCGAACAGTGAACGAAATGCACTGAGTTCACTCCTTTTCTGTGACATGGGATACACCCACACCTTCCTATTGCGCCTGTTATTACGTCGACGGTTGTACAAGAACAGCACCGCGATCATTGTACGTCTGCGGTCCATCGTAGGTAACGCCGCACTGGAGGGAGACATCGTGTGAGAAGTGTCTCCGAAAGTACGCCCGCGCGGGCGTGGAGACGTAACGCGTGCAAGGGGCCTGCTAGCGCGGGTCGAGCTGCCGTCGCGGCCATGACGTCACGGCGCGACCTCCGCGGGCCCAATCACGGCCAGCCGGCCATATATTGTTTTGTTGGTTAAACCTGTTGCCGCTAAACCAAGGCCCGGCTTGGGAGGGGAGGGATTAAGGCCCTTACACAAGTGACCACTTTAGCATTTGACTTCATGTCTTGACTTTACATTTGCTTCTCGACATATTGTTTCCTATCGAGTTTGACGCAATGGAACTGTCGAAGATTTGGAAAAGTTGAAACTCAAGTCATTCAAGCAGCTTTTTATTTTTTTATTTTTTCGAGTATAAATTAGATGTTAGGTGGAATGAAATCTATACTTTAAGGCGATTTTCATTACGGTATATTGAACGGAGCTCGCGGAAATCTTGTCTTGTCTAAATTAAAGAAATGGCAAACGCATGTTACGCGAAGAGGACACGCATGAATTGATACTTGGAAAGAAACAAGTTTTTTTTTGCTTGGAAGTAAATTTTAATGTAAATACCTTAGCTTATTTTGAAAACCGGTGCGTAAAATTCATTCCTGAGGGATATATAATGTTGTAGACAAGATACACATTTTTACGAAGATTACAGAACCGATTTTCAAAAGTCTGAATTTTAACTTTACGTTTGTAATGTTTTTTGTCGTTTTCGTAAAATAAATAGAAACGTGGAGTCAAATGTTGAAGTTATCAGTCGTGTTAATGTCTTCATACGCTGCTGGCCGTCTAGGTTGCGTGAGGTGCATTCATCATGCTATCTGTGGCGACTGAATCATGAGGCGCTTCTTTGATTGGCGTTATTGCTTTTGGCCCACGCGAACCTTGGCGAGCACGAAAAAGTACAATTTATTTATTCGCCTGCTACGTGCAATAAATATCTCCCAGCAAGAGCAGGAAGTTATGAATAATTCAGAAGGCGGTTGGAACAAGCGTGTGGTGTCTTCGCGGCAAAGAAAGGGAAAGGAAATCGATGCCTCTCCTGCAGGACATGCCAGATTGCCTCCTAGCACTTCAGAAATTCGTCCTTAACGGGGAAAGTCCTGAGAATACCCGTGCGAGGTCGTCTGTGAACACTCCTATATGTAAAAGGCAGGGTCCAGAGCAAGTCACTAAACGTTACTAACGTTGACACTAAACTGTTGACGCACAGCTAACAGAAGTTAGTGCACTGTACGTAACTTACTTTGGAGTACTGCCTCTCATCAAAAGACAGCATTGTAAACAATCAGGAATTATCTGCTTTCAAGTTATGCTGCGTGTCTGGAGTAACTGTAATATCATGGCCTAACCTCTCACTCTCGACATTATATGTAGGCATCGTTCTCACTTTTTTTTTAATGCCTTGCAATCACAGAATTTACACATCATTGTCGTTGCATTGGAGACCTTTGTATTCACCTGCGAGTTAGGTTTCAACTTTCGTGGACTAGCCTCACACACCCGAAGGAAAAGCGGTAGTTTTAAGATTGACTGTTGCTTCGCATATTTTGGATGATACGTACGTCTAAATTTAGAATGCCTCGCGAAAACTATTCAAACTATTTAAAGGGGATGGTTCACTTATGTGTTATATTTACCTACTTTTCTCAACAAGTTTTTAGAGCGTATATCGAACCTTCCCTCTAGTATATATGATAGAAAATAAGTAATTAAATTGGTTACTTTTTTATGTTCTGTGGTTTTTTTTAATCTGTGCTATGACACTTGAAAATGAAGTGTCCTCTCTGACTTTTGCTGGAGTCACAATATCCCCAGTACCCGGCACGACGGAATGATAGTAGCGGCCAGTGAAAAGCAATGTGACTGTGACGTCAGACCGACAAATCATAGCCGCGACAGCTCGACCAGATTGCTTTGTCGTGTCGAGCTCGTCAGGGCGCACAAAAAATGTTAATACAACATTAGAAAACAAAATTTATTGCGTATTTCCCAACTGTAGTAAATAATAAACTAACTTTCCGCCAAAATAACGTTCCGGTGTGTTTTAAAAAATATTTATTTCTCTCGTATAAATCCTAATATTGTCAAAAGCAAAATCATCATTCATTTTATCGCGGGTTCTGAAAAGTAAACATTGGATTTTATGAGGATAACTTGCCGTTTTAGGATTTTCCAACCACCAACTAACACTTGTCGGGCAGCTTTCGTCGGGGTATTGTGAACACTGAGTAAAATATATCATGAAACTCCGTCGAGCTCTCGCAACGTGTTGGTCTGTCGTGTCGTGTTCGTCGGGCTGTCGTGACTCCAGCTTCACTAAATGCACAAGTTCAAACGACTGGGTCTACCTCGGGTGGATAAGATGCGATACCTGCTAGTTGTTAAATATTGAATATCCTTTAAATCAGACGATGCATCGGGATGTTTCATGTTTGAGTTTCACAAACACACGGGCGTAAACAGTGGCAGGGAGAAGATTGTAAGTGGATGCATTCCTCACTATCTCTTAAAGCCCACGAGAGACTCGGCGCTTTTTGCTTCGAAGCATTACCTACACAAACGTCTTAATAAAATACGTAATCTATGACGGAATTCTATTAAGTATATAATCGAGTATCATGGCCACTTCTTTCACAAATGCACTGGCGATAGAAACCTGGAATTCGCCATCGTAGCGCAGAAAACATGCAAACTCTCGACACGCGAGCGTTTAAGTTGGTTTCCCCCGCGATGGTCGAGAAAGCTGGTCGGGTTTCAAACAGATGTCTCGCGGGGGAGTTGACCGCAGGCGGTGGCGAGTTGATGCCGGATGAGGTTTCTTCCTGGAACATCCGAGGCTGTGTCCAACGCATCCGTGAAGACGAGACGACCGGGCAGGAGAAAGATTCCCCTCGGGTTGCATTACCGCACCGGGGAAAGTGTCCGGGCTGTCCCGAGCGCTTCCGGTAATGGAGGGGCCGCGGTGATGCGGAGGCTAGACCTCTTACTTCAGTTACCACGCTGACCTACGTCAGAGCACGGTTCAACTCGTAAGCTATTTATATTTCCGATTCCTGTCCTTCAAGAGGTGTTATTAACAATGGCCTATAGGATATTCACGGTAAAGTCAACATTTTTGAAAGTCTTCTCGTTTGGAATAAGTCAATAAATATGTGTTATATTTCAGCCTTAGACGTTAACTTAAGAGTGCGGTGGAATACACACAATATTTTTATTAGTTACGTGACAATATTTATTTAAAAATGTGGTTCAAGAATGAAAAATGGCTGAAAGGAAAAATGTAACTAGGGCTTTCAAAAGTGCTCAGTTTACCGGCACCAACCCATGCCTCACGTACATACGACTGCTTAAGCAGTTTTATGATAGAGACTCGCGTGAATTGTCTGTTTCTGGGGATGTAAGTGTGTTTGAAGTGCTTCCTTTTTAAAGGGGAGTTCTACTTTTTGGCGTTTGAAGGTGTAAGTAGCGCGATTTTCCTAACTGCCGCACGAGATAAAAAGAATTCCGGTTACAGCAGTGAAGAACACATCGTGTTATTTCGGCAATATTCGTTCCCGAGAAGACCCGAAGCCGTTGGGAATATACAGAGGTTCCATATTTTGTGTGTAGAGCTCACTTCAGTTTTTTCGCCATTACGGACGACGCATTTCCGTAAACATTGACATATTTTGGGGCTGCGGTGGATTAGTGGTTAGACTACCCGCCTCTCACTTAGGCAAGCCGGGTTCGATTCCCGGTGGGGTCGCTTCTGGATTTTCGCACGTGGGGAATCGCGCCGGACGATGCCGCTGGTCGGCGGCTTTTCTCGGGGTTCTTCAGTTTTCCCCGCTCCTTAATTTCGGGGCTGTTCCTTACTCACCTCGCTTCACGCTCATCGACTCTCAAGACCGCGACTTTAAGAGCTGCGCAAATCTCTGTATTTCCGCTTTAAAATAATGTTTTCTTTCAATAACTTGAAAACTGTATGTAAAGTGTAATAATGTTAACACGGCGAATTGTGAACCAGCCTAGTGCAGAATTTTGTACGTGTCAAAATAAAATTAATTTGATTGTATTGCAAATGCCTTATTAACGTCCCCTAGTGTTATGCCTGAAGGCTTACCAGGGGACGGCTTATAAACGAACTTATGATCGAGCTTAAGCTAACACCACCCATGCCTTACCTGGGATTCGAACCCAGAACCTTCCGCGCCCCAGAATGGCGGCGCACCAACCGACAGCGCCACGGGACGTCGGCAAAATAAAATAAGTAAAATATATGTTAAACGGCGAGTACGCTCGTGTGTTATCTGGGATTCGAACCCAGAACCCGCAGCGTCGTGGGTCGGTGTTCCAAACACAATGTTTCGGAGTGTAGTCGCGGACACAATTACGTCGAGAGTGTTGCCTTGGCGGGCGCCTCTGCAATACGGTCGGTACGTGAGGAATCTTCGCGAGGAACTTCATGCCATGTCGTCACGCTCTCGGCTGGCTCCCTGGATCCGGGGAACGTGCGGCGACTGTCCACGCCGGAGGATCTAGAGACAGACGTGTTGACTGCATACCACGGCCGTAGCAGACAGGCCTGGACACACCACCTTGTTGGCCCATTTAGTCTATGAACCCAGCCACAGAGCGTTGCTGCAGTCCATTCCCGGTGTCTTTGGATGTTCTCAAACAACCCTTTGGAAAAGCACCATAGGAACTTGTATACCACAAGTCTATAACAATGATTGACTTCAAAAGTATTATATTTTTGAATAAATGAAGCTTTGCCTTAGTATCTTCTATAACTTGTAATTTCTATTTATTATTAAATACGAATTAAAAACAGCGAGAGCAACGATGTGTTGGCAACGGCTACTAAGAAATAGTTAGCANTTGGATGTTCTCAAACAACCCTTTGGAAAAGCACCATAGGAACTTGTATACCACAAGTCTATAACAATGATTGACTTCAAAAGTATTATATTTTTGAATAAATGAAGCTTTGCCTTAGTATCTTCTATAACTTGTAATTTATATTTATTATTAAATACGAATTAAAAACAGCGAGAGCAACGATGTGTTGGCAACGGCTACTAAGAAATAGTTAGCNATATTTATTATTAAATACGAATTAAAAACAGCGAGAGCAACGATGTGTTGGCAACGGCTACTAAGAAATAGTTAGCAGTTAAAAATATTGTTTTAACCAAGTTTTTTAGTATGCTATTTGTAAATTAAACGTTGCCTATTTAAATATTTAAATTTCTAGGTAGTACTGATGGAAACATATTTTATTGTTAAGTTAAAAATATCAGTGCGAAATACGGTGCGGAGGCCGTAGTCACGTGGTGTTTTTTTCCGACCGGGCAAGAAGTTGTCGGCGGAGCGGAGCTTGTCACCCTCTCTGTATCTATCCACCTCTCTCTCTCTTTCTCCCTCTCCCCCCCTCCCCCCTCCTCGTTCTCAATCCATTTCTATCCCTTTATATCCCCTTCTATTACCTTCTATCCNATCGGGAGAGAGGAGGAATGTATCACGGGAGGTTATCGATTTATGGCGCCGGCCGACCCAGTTGGCGCCGTAAAGGCCGATTTACGGTGAAGTTAAAGCCCATGTGCCACAATGGAAGTTTCCTTGGAAGGTTGCGCGCGAGCCTGCATGGTCGCTGGTATGAAATGTCCTATGGAATATTGAGCCGACCACTGGCCGCTTTCATGAACGTTTTCCTAATTGGTCGTGTGTAATTTACGGTCAAATATTTTCTACAAGGTTGAAATTTTAGCTACTGAGAAGGGGGTGGCGTGGTATTGACGGCAGTTGTAATTTTATTTCGTTTTGAGAAACGATAATACCATTAAACGAGAATCGAGTAAATAGTAAATGGAAACCGCGGAAAATGTTTACAGTTGAAGCAAAAATCAAAGCACATGCACTCGCGTTTTCTTACTGTGGCAGCAATACCGCGAGACAGGTTATTCCATAGAAGCCGCCATGCCTGCCTGCATGCAGACAGAAGTCTCGTGGTAGCTTCGTTGCAAGTATGTGTGGTGTGGCGCACATGCTTACGCGCTACGTTAACTTTGCTTCATCGCTACGTTGAGGTGCAGCATCGTACCGCCGCATATCTACATTGAAGGCGACGTTGAATTAAACTTTCCAGGCGACAAGTTGGCCCAACTTCGTCAAGTGTCGGCCAATCAAATTAAAGAAACTGTGTTTTGTTGTTCTCTACTTTTATTCCTACCAACTTTACCGTGGATTGTATATTGTGTTGGCAGAACTTGATCGCANTGTTTTGTTGTTCTCTACTTTTATTCCTACCAACTTTACCGTGGATTGTATATTGTGTTGGCAGAACTTGATCGCAATCGTATTTGCGTGTTAGAATGAATAATTTAACGATTTAAAAAAACACACCCACATTTAAAGAGAAATCTATGGGTGCAAATAGGCGTCGATTTTGGTGAAAGGTAAGGCTATAACCGGCAAATATACGCAGAAGCTTANGAAATCTATGGGTGCAAATAGGCGTCGATTTTGGTGAAAGGTAAGGCTATAACCGGCAAATATACGCAGAAGCTTATTTTAGTAATTGTAATATGTTCATATACGCGAACGTGCCTGTGTATACACGTGCCATTTCCAGATACAGCATACACGTTTACACCGCTAGACGAGCTATCCTAGACTCCCGTGTGAACACAGCAACTATTTGATAAATACAATTGGCTCAGAGTTAACGCAAAGTTAACACGATGTGCCCGATGATAATTGCAGTGTGAATCGACCTTGCAGGCTGTGGCCGAAGAGAGAAGTAACGGCTCGCTTTTACCGTCGACTTTCAGCCCAGCACTCGTCAATCATCCGCTCAGTCACGCACTGGTTTGAGTACTTAAGCAACGATGACATGTTACTCACGGAATCACGTGGCGAAACTACTGTCGCACGTGCGCGCCTTCATTGTTTACGTGGCAGTTTCTGTACGGAAATAATGACGTCACCTTCTGTGCTGCACAGAGATGACCTACGAAATATTCTAAGCTCCAAATAAAAATCTGGCACATAACCAGGCAAAGAATCTTTTTCTCGCTGTTGCTGAAGTTTAGTGTACGAGCCTGCCAGCCATAATGGTTTAGAAATGTACGCCAAGCTATTTTCCTTTTCTTAGTCTTCCATATAAGCTCTGNCGAGCCTGCCAGCCATAATGGTTTAGAAATGTACGCCAAGCTATTTTCCTTTTCTTAGTCTTCCATATAAGCTCTGGGCGCGGGCACAAACTGCTTTAAAAAATAGAAAGTTCTGCCGTAACATTGTAATTTTCGCTGCTCTCGTATATTTGCCACNCGGGCACAAACTGCTTTAAAAAATAGAAAGTTCTGCCGTAACATTGTAATTTTCGCTGCTCTCGTATATTTGCCACCCTCACGGCAGAGATACTGCTCACGTATGTACTATACCACTTAATTACGCATAGGTAGGACACTTTCGTTCCATCTGTTGTCGTCTTTCCTTCTTTTATTGCTGTGAAATTACTCGGCGGCATTCTNATAGGTAGGACACTTTCGTTCCATCTGTTGTCGTCTTTCCTTCTTTTATTGCTGTGAAATTACTCGGCGGCATTCTATTTAGTGTTGACACACTTCACATATATCTAATCTTGGTTTGTTCTTTCTGTGCCTGTAAGCCGTATTATTGGGTTTCCGTTAAACAACTTGATCTGCAATGACGTATGTATGTTTTGGAAATACAAATTTTTGCCAGGAAAAAAAAACCCCGATGTGTTTATGTTTTACTTCAATCATATTAAGTACATTCATGGAGAAAAAAAATCGTGAAAATGGTTAAATATAGTTTTTTTTAAGCTAGCCTATGCAGTTCCTTAAGCGGCAAGAGAAAAGTACAAACATGCGTCCGTAGTTTCGTCTGTTAGATATAATTTGCGCAGCGCAGGACCACGACGGAAACGCTGCACGCCTTGCGCGTAGAGGCGAGGAGGCGAGAGGCGTGCGTGCTAATGTCGCCCTTATCGCTCCCTCGCTTCTTGACCTTGGACGTGCAGCCATGTACTCTCTTCANTCCTATATTCCTCCTCTATTCCCCCCTCTACCCCTCTATTTGTCCCCTCTATTTCCCTTCCTCTATATTTACCCTTCTCTCTATCTATATATCTCTATTTTACCCCTCCCTCTATCTCTATTTCCCTCCTCCTCTCTATATCTCTATTTTCCTCCCATTCTCTATATATATCTCTATTTCCCTCCCCCTCTCTATATCTCTATTCCCCCTCTCTATATCTCTATCCCCCTCTCTCTATCTCTATATCTCTATCCCCCCTCTCTGTTTTCCATATAGAGGGAGGTATTACCATCCGAATTTTCACAAGGTGATATCTCCATTCTACAGAACACTTATCCGATTTGTTGCTTCATCGCAAGTAGTTCCTGGTATTTGTATCGAAATTCATTTTAAAAAATTCGATTTTTGTGGTTGCATAGCTTCCCTAATAATCACTTTAGGAAAAAATGATACATACATTTTCGTCCTAGGTATATTTTTGTCGGGAATCACTTCCCAGTGTTTGTCAGTGATTTTTAGTTATACGTTATACACTGAAGAGCCAAAAAAACTGGCNAAATCTATGGGTGCAAATAGGCGTCGATTTTGGTGAAAGGTAAGGCTATAACCGGCAAATATACGCAGAAGCTTATTTTAGTAATTGTAATATGTTCATATACGCGAACGTGCCTGTGTATACACGTGCCATTTCCAGATACAGCATACACGGTTACACCGCTAGACGAGCTATCCTAGACTCCCGTGTGAACACAGCAACTATTTGATAAATACAATTGGCTCAGAGTTAACGCAAAGTTAACACGATGTGCCCGATGATAATTGCAGTGTGAATCGACCTTGCAGGCTGTGGCCGAAGAGAGAAGTAACGGCTCGCTTTTACCGTCGACTTTCAGCCCAGCACTCGTCAATCATCCGCTCAGTCACGCACTGGTTTGAGTACTTAAGCAACGATGACATGTTACTCACGGAATCACGTGGCGAAACTACTGTCGCACGTGCGCGCCTTCATTGTTTACGTGGCAGTTTCTGTACGGAAATAATGACGTCACCTTCTGTGCTGCACAGAGATGACCTACGAAATATTCTAAGCTCCAAATAAAAATCTGGCACATAACCAGGCAAAGAATCTTTTTCTCGCTGTTGCTGAAGTTTAGTGTACGAGCCTGCCAGCCATAATGGTTTAGAAATGTACGCCAAGCTATTTTCCTTTTCTTAGTCTTCCATATAAGCTCTGGGCGCGGGCACAAACTGCTTTAAAAAATAGAAAGTTCTGCCGTAACATTGTAATTTTCGCTGCTCTCGTATATTTGCCACCCTCACGGCAGAGATACTGCTCACGTATGTACTATACCACTTAATTACGCATAGGTAGGACACTTTCGTTCCATCTGTTGTCGTCTTTCCTTCTTTTATTGCTGTGAAATTACTCGGCGGCATTCTCTTTAGTGTTGACACACTTCACATATATCTAATCTTGGTTTGTTCTTTCTGTGCCTGTAAGCCGTATTATTGGGTTTCCGTTAAACAACTTGATCTGCAATGACGTATGTATGTTTTGGAAATACAAATTTTTGCCAGGAAAAAAAACCCCGATGTGTTTATGTTTTACTTCAATCATATTAAGTACATTCATGGAGAAAAAAAATCGTGAAAATGGTTAAATATAGTTTTTTTTAAGCTAGCCTATGCAGTTCCTTAAGCGGCAAGAGAAAAGTACAAACATGCGTCCGTAGTTTCGTCTGTTAGGTATAATTTGCGCAGCGCAGGACCACGACGGAAACACATGCGCGTAGGGGCGAGGAGGCACTAGGCGTGCGTGCTAATGTCGCCCTTATCGCTCCCTCGCTTCTTGACCTTGGACGTGCAGCCATGTACTCTCTTCANTAGGCGTGCGTGCTAATGTCGCCCTTATCGCTCCCTCGCTTCTTGACCTTGGACGTGCAGCCATGTACTCTCTTCAGCTAACTTTCCTGCGGAATTGAAGTTCTGTGACGGATTACCCTACAGTTGTTAAGCAATTGCAGGTGCAAGATAAAAACTCGTCAGATTCTGGAATCAAGTTGACTATTTTCACGTGTAATCGGCTGGTGCAATCGCGCTTTCTACATATCTCTCAAGTATTACCACCTCCCGTTGGCGCTGGCTTGTATCTATAATCCCGGTCTGTTCGGGAGACAGAAAGCTGAACAAGTAATACAGATTCATCAAGTTCTTCTCGACCGGAAACTCGGCCGACGTGAGATGCCCCAGACAGGGATAATGGGCGGAGTGGACAGGTGGCCATTGCCTTGGAGCGGTAGAAATCGCCGTTAGCTTTGTGGAACTGTCGCAGTAATAACAGGTAGCCGATCGGTGATTGCAGCAAAAGTTTTCACAGGGTTCGGTCACGTTTCACCGTTTTGGAANCAGTAATAACAGGTAGCCGATCGGTGATTGCAGCAAAAGTTTTCACAGGGTTCGGTCACGTTTCACCGTTTTGGAATTTTTTTTTTCCACCGTCCCGGTTTGAGACGGCGAGAGTAGATCTGTGATGACAGGCACACATCCCTGAGATACTCTGGATTTGAGCAGACAAAAGTGAGCTGCCTACGCTAAATAGAGCAAAGCGTTCTGGCAATATCACTACTCTCCGAGAGCAAACCTGGCAGTGTTGACGCCGATGTATAGCAGCACATTTGTTTGGATCTGAAATTTAAATTCTAACACGGCGAATTCGGAGACNCAGTAATAACAGGTAGCCGATCGGTGATTGCAGCAAAAGTTTTCACAGGGTTCGGTCACGTTTCACCGTTTTGGAAATATTTTTTTTTTTCCACCGTCCCGGTTTGAGACGGCGAGAGTAGATCTGTGATGACAGGCACACATCCCTGAGATACTCTGGATTTGAGCAGACAAAAGTGAGCTGCCTACGCCAAATAGAGCAAAGCGTTCTGGCAATATCACTACTTTCCGAGAGCAAACCTGGTAGTGTTGACGCCGATGTATAGCAGCACATTTGTTTGGATCTGAAATTTAAATTCTAACACGGCGAATTCGGAGACNCAGTGTTGACGCCGATGTATAGCAGCACATTTGTTTGGATCTGAAATTTAAATTCTAACACGGCGAATTCGGAGACGTAACATCCGTCTTCCCGGAAATACTTTCGAAAATAATAGTAGGAGTTAAAATCAGAACCCAAACTGTACAGATGTCCTTTGACTCCCGCCTCTGTGGACTTTTTTCCCGCGTGTAAGGCAGAGAAGCGCGGATGCGATAAGGGCGTATCTGCTACGCGCACTAAGTGCGCCATCGCCCCTAAGCGCAAGNTAAGGCAGAGAAGCGCGGATGCGATAAGGGCGTATCTGCTACGCGCACTAAGTGCGCCATCGCCCCTAAGCGCAAGACTCTGAACTAGCATGCAGTGTTCTGGTCGTGCTGCGTGCATCTGTGGGGCTTCTAGCCTATCATTTTATTGGTGGNGCTCTGAACTAGCATGCAGTGTTCTGGTCGTGCTGCGTGCATCTGTGGGGCTTCTAGCCTATCATTTTATTCGTGGAAAGTCTGTAGGAAGATTCACTGACGGGCACTCGAGTAGCTCTGCATGTATCTGTCGCGTATATTTTCAGATACAGAGCTTCGCGGAAATAGTTATTTTGCTATTTTGTAGTAGTCTGAAATGTTTCTAATCTGAGTGACTGCTTGAAAGCACTTAACACGCAGAGTCTGAAATGTGTTCTTTTCGCCAGCACATCGGATGCGCATCTAACAGTTTGCGTGGGAACACTAGTGTTTCCAACACTCCGCAGCGCAATTCAACCACCAGGTGGGACGGAGCCTCAAGTTAGAAATATGTCAGCGAGTTTAAACGCAGTTTATTTAAACAACGATTGCGGAATATTTACTNGACGGAGCCTCAAGTTAGAAATATGTCAGCGAGTTTAAACGCAGTTTATTTAAACAACGATTGCGGAATATTTACTGAAGCGACACATTTCCCCGCTGTTACATTGCTTCCCTGCACTCTTTCCTTGGTTCCTGTAGAGTAGTATCTGATCANGAAGCGACACATTTCCCCGCTGTTACATTGCTTCCCTGCACTCTTTCCTGTGTTCCTGTAGAGTAGTATCTGATCACAGTTTGAGTTAGGGCCACAGTAATCTCATTTCTTCTACTGTGCTCGGGTTCGATTACCGGCGGTGTTCTTTTCGAATTTCGCGTGTGGGAAGTGTGAAGGGTTTCGCCGTCTGCTGGCGGACTTTCTCGGCGCTGCAGTTCCCCGCAGCCTATCGCAGTCCTACATGTGTGGGAATCCTCGTTAGGCGCCGCCACATTCCTCATTTGAGCTCTTAAGGCCGATTCACATTGAAGTTAATTTGAAGCTTGTTGTNCTCGTTAGGCGCCGCCACATTCCTCATTTGAGCTCTTAAGGCCGATTCACATTGAAGTTAATTTGAAGCTTGTTGTATTAACTTTATGTTCAGGTATAATCTCCCAGCAGTGTTCAGTGAATTAAGAGCGATGTAAAGTTAAACTTTTCACGTGTGAAGTTACGCAAAGGTAAAGGAATCGGCCAGTCAGATTGAAAGGTAATTCTTTTCTGTATTAATATTTTTATTTATAANAGTTACGCAAAGGTAAAGGAATCGGCCAGTCAGATTGAAAGGTAATTCTTTTCTGTATTAATATTTTTATTTATAACAATTTGTCACGATTCTAACAAACGTCGAATTTTGTGTGTATTAGAATGATAAACATGTTAAAATATTTTTTAAACTCAGGAATTTAAGAGTCTACGAGTGAAAATTGGCGTCGGTTTAGTTGAGAGATAACATTTTTGACGCGTAAGTGCAGTTGTTCAAATACTATAACATCTACTCATGTGTACTTGCTACTTCCTTATATACACCTACGCTGGGTGTTCGGATATTGTTGGGCATTAAGGAGAGGTAGAGACAAACATCTTGCTATGAGCCTGAGTGAAGCCGGCCTGCAGGAGGACAGCAGACGACGGCCGACAATCACCTGAGCGCAGTGTGTAAGCAGAGATGCAAAGCNTGAGTGAAGCCGGCCTGCAGGAGGACAGCAGACGACGGCCGACAATCACCTGAGCGCAGTGTGTAAGCAGAGATGCAAAGCGCGACTCACTTTTACAATAGCGGTTCGTAGTGACGTCCCCCGACTTGTAAACATGTGTTAATGCGGCCAACCATGCTATTATGCACTCTGTCAGAAATTCAGTATGTTAGTTGAACTTCAAGGCAGGCGGCAAGAATTCTCGCAGTCACGTCTTCACTCCCCACAGGTATTTTGGGTAAACAAGACNCTCTGTCAGAAATTCAGTATGTTAGTTGAACTTCAAGGCAGGCGGCAAGAATTCTCGCAGTCACGTCTTCACTCCCCACAGGTATTTTGGGTAAACAAGACTTTTGACGCGACCCCACGACAAGAAAACGTCTAA
Source organism: Clitarchus hookeri (assembly GCA_002778355.1). Taxonomy (NCBI): domain Eukaryota; kingdom Metazoa; phylum Arthropoda; class Insecta; order Phasmatodea; family Phasmatidae; genus Clitarchus; species Clitarchus hookeri. The sequence goes on along the minus strand of NQII01000292.1, from coordinate 484,018 downwards.
GAGTGTTAAGTCTGGAGACCTGGTGGCCAAGCTACCGGGCATCCTTGTCCCACCCATCGTCCGGGGAAGGCGTCATTCAAGTTCTCCCGTACAGAACATTTGTTGCCGCACGGTGATTGGCACATCTTCCATCAGAACTTAATTCTGATAGTCTTTTAATTTCGAGGTAAAACGCAGCTTCTCGACTATGCTGACTGAACCCAGGTGCCGTCTGGACCAAGCCCTATGCTGATTACCGATTGCGCAGCGAGCAAGAGTTNGACTATGCTGACTGAACCCAGGTGCCGTCTGGACCAAGCCCTATGCTGATTACCGATTGCGCAGCGAGCAAGAGTTTAAGCAAAATCTTGAAAGATGTAGTCAAGATTATCTGTTGTGGGTTCTTCCCAGTTGAGTACTTCGAAAATATTTCTTAAGGTCTACTTTCTGCCCCATTTGGTATCCATCCACAACACGTTAACATTTCACCACGGACCCTCTGACACTGTTAATGTGTCAATCTGGCGTAGCCTTGAAACTGTTAGGAATGTTATAGGGCGTTAATATGCTCTGTCGCAAACAAAGGCACGGTCGAATTCATTGTCAACCAATTCCAATGTTACATTTCAAATACTACGTTAAAAAATTGGCACTACTTTCCCACGTTGGTACCAACTTTACCGGAAGCATGCGGCGTGTCCGTTAAAATACATTTAGCTACGAGCAGGGATTTTTTTTTCCAAAGTTGATTTCATAAGTCCTCAGCTGCGAATTAGCTATAAAAAACTCCTGCTAGAAAAAAAATATTGAGGACCTTGGGATTTCTTGTTACCCGATGAAGCTATGGTCGTTGCGAATTTTTTAAAACTGAAATGAATGCCAATTAAAAATTATCACTACTTGGTAACTCGAACGCCTATTATTGTTACAGGTGTTTAATCGCGAAGGAAGGGCGGGGAAGCTCTTAAAAGCTAATAACCTCGTGGTGTTTCCTGCGCTGGAAGAATCCATTCGTGGTTACCTCCAACTTTCCTGAAGGTCTACTTCCAGGATATCACTCCGCCTCGTGCTTACAAAGTTTAACCAAGTCTAGAAAATGACACCAAAGGGACAACACACCGCATTCGTGCGCACGAGCTGTGATATTTTTCTCAAGACGCATTTATTCCCAGACATTACGTGCGCACCTATTTAATATGTGGTTATATTCTTATCTCAGAGTTCGTATGCATGTTCGTTATACAACTCTACACCATTTGACGTATGTTAACCAAATTAGGTAGGTGCCGTCAACTGGGGTTGCTATGGACACATGACTGACTGCTCAGAACAAAGAAATGCGTGTAAGTTTCTCATATCTTAGAATAAGGTTACCATTTACTTTTCAACAAATATTTTCCATTATATGTACATGTATGTGATATATATACACACTAAAGAGCCAAAAAACTGGTACACCTGCCTAATATCGTGTAGGGCCCACCCGAGCACGCAGAAGTGCCGCAAGACGACGTGGCATGGACTCGACTAATGTCTGAAGGTATGCAGGAGGCAATTCACACATTTAATCCTGCAGGGCAGTCCACAAATTCAATCTGCNCTCGACTAATGTCTGAAGGTATGCAGGAGGCAATTCACACATTTAATCCTGCAGGGCAGTCCACAAATTCAATCTGCACCAATTTGAGAAAGGGTTGCACGTCTGTCACGTTTAAAGATTCTCGTCAGTCGTCGTCGTTTGTCCCGTTCGTTCACGATCTTTTTCCGGCCGCAGCGATGTCGCAGATGTGATGTTTTACCGGATTNTCGTCGTTTGTCCCGTTCGTTCACGATCTTTTTCCGGCCGCAGCGATGTCGCAGATGTGATGTTTTACCGGATTCCAGATATTAGCGGTAGACTCTTGAAATTGTCGTACGCGAACATCCAAATGTTATCGCTACCTCGGAGATGCTATGTCCCATCTCTCGTGCGCCGACTATAACATCACGTTCAAACTCACTTAAATCTTGATAACCTGCCATTGTAGCAGCAGTAACCGATCTAGCTGCCGACCGCATCGCGTTACTCTGATTGGTTCCATACTTCCGTTATTTGCATACGCACGCCTATACCATTTTTTTTGGCTCTTCAGTGTATAACAAAGAATATGGTTTACTAACCTGCAGCTATTTAATTGGTTGACCGTAGTCACCCCATGCTAACATACTAACCCCAGTTGATGGTATGTATACTCTTCAGAACCCAACTGAATATACTGCGCAGATCAAAATGGGCTCATATCCCCCAATTGGGTCCAAACTCCTAAATAAGGGTCATGTATACCGCCTCAGCATCATTGTACGGATCGAGACTACATTTGGCAAGCATGCATTTAATTTCCCAACTTGAAATACTGTGTGTGAAAATGCGCACCATTGAGCGCGAAACCATTGTGTCCGAAACCCTTAAAACGCAATCGTGTATTGCTTATTGTCCTGTTATACCCGTGCAACGACGGGTAGTTCTGGTAGTTAACTGTAACTCAAATATTAAAATTGTATAGGTAGAATATTAAATTCAGTTTAACCAGAATTAAGATACTTTAATGCTAATGCTTGTGATACGTATTTAGCAAACCACCAAAAACGTTGACGCCTGCGGCGTCCCTATATTTTATTCATCCGTACCACGCTCTAACGAAGCTCGCAGGCAAACGACATCAATCAGGATTTAGGGCCTGGCAGCCGTGACGAAGGGAACGGCGCCAGATCGGCCCTACAAGACGACCATTTGCATGGGAAGGCGGACATGCGGGAGAATAGCGTCACGGTGTGGAATCAGGTGACAGCGGGAAGAACACGAGGGCAGCGGCCAGGGGGAGATCCCGAAGTATTCCCACAACGCCGAACAAACAACAAACCTCCAGCTAGAATAGAAGG
>NQII01000292.1:457123-468984 GCA_002778355.1 Clitarchus hookeri | reverse complement strand
TACTTTAAAAATTATACAGAGCTCGCGGGAAAATACAATTATTTGTATATGCGCGTAAATACGTTATTTTAAATAGCAAAACTAGAATATGTTTCTGGGTGTAGTTTTCGATATGGATAACAGATGGCGTGGAAGGGCATATTGCAACAGATGGTTCGCTTTTAACTCACAAGATAGCAGCACCTGGTTTGAGAGTCTGGAAACTTTGGATTTTTTCGTCACATTTGGATACGTATCGTTTTATTGTGCATCTCATTTTGAACACCTATACATTACTATTTTATCACGAAGTTTCGTTTCTAAAACTAAAAACTGCTGTTTTATGACCACGTAAAATAAAATGTATTAATTAATCTACGAACTCTTTCTTATCCGCGTATCTTCTGCTTGTGTGATGTGCTTCGGCACTGCTCTCAGAATAGCCAACGTAATATTAACTTTTGTTCGTTCGTGCATCAGCTGATACAGGATTTTGTAAATGGCACGTTGTTTGTTGTTAATACATTAAGTTGCCACTCACTGACTGTCAGAATGTGGCCTTCTTATATGGAATGAACTATAGGCGGTGGCCTCAACGTTTATGTTCACGTGTTTCACTATAAATTCATACATTGCGAACTGTTCCATATTATTACATAAATACACGCTGATTACCCATTCAATCAGCGGCATAAAATTTGCGAACCTTCTGATTTTTGGGAAACATCAGCGAAGTCTGCCTGCTCGTCCTTGTTAGTAGAAATGTTGGCGCGAGCTCAGCTTTTAGGCCCGGCTCTAGTGAAAAACGAGAACGGCTTCTGATTGGCTGTTCTACTTGACCGCCCTGTCTGTCTGACGTGGTGCGTGTATATGTTAACCAGGCGTAAGAGGATTGTGTGGGGAAGTATAGATGACGTACCGTGTGTGGTTGTCGCGTACGTGGGCGCAGACATCTGGCAAACCGGAACTCGTTTGGCCTCGAGCGCGGAGTCTGCGAAAAAAAAACCTCCATTTGAGAATTACTACAGGTCTGTTGGCCTCGGGTGAAGATGGGGGTAGGGAAGAGGGGCGGATTTAAAAAAGAGAAACCAGGTAAATAAAACGGTATAATAAAACAATAAAAATAAAGTAAAATAAAAAATACACGTGTCTACATCTACTGTAGCTGTGTTGTCCAAAGTGTAAAACAGCCATCAAACGGTAGAGTTCGCCTACGACCCGCCAAATACCACAAGTGCCAGCAGGCGGTGACGTCACGGGGTGGGAACAAACCATATCTGACGTCGCCAGATATGCCTTGGACCAGCTGTCATTGCCTCGCATCAAGGCCTTATCCTGAGACACGCAGTCGAGTATAGCCCATTCACAGTATCTTAACACTTTGAATCAAATCTTTGAAAAATCTCCCCTCTTACAAAGTGTTCAATTGTTTACTGAATATGCCACGTATCACGATCGTTTTATACTTCTGTTAACTTAAAAGAATCTTATTTTTGATTAAATTGAACTTTCATTTGTATTTTACTTGAAGTATTTAATTTGTTATCACAATGAATAAAAATAGAGAAAATATGTGTGTTGTTAATGCCTAGTAAGAAATACACTGAAGAGCGAAAAGACTGGTACTCCTGCCTGATATAATGTAGCCCCTCCCCCCACCCCCACAGCACGCAGAAGTGCCGCAAGACGACGTGGCATGGACTAGACTAATGTCTGAAGGTATGCAGGAGGCAATTCACACCATGAATAAATCCAATCTGCGCCAATTTGAGAAAGGGTTGCACGTCTGTCACGTTTAATGATTCTCGTCAGTCGTCGTTTGTCCCGTTCGTTCACGATCTTTTTTTCCGGCCGCAGCGATGTCGAATATTTGATGATTTGCCGGATTCCCAATATTCACGGTACACTCGTGAAATGGTCGTACGCGAACATCCAAATGTTATCGCTACCTCGGAGATGCTATGTCCCATCTCTCGTGCGCCGACTACAACACCACGTTCAGACTCACTTAAATCTTGATAACCTGCTATTGTAGCAGCAGTAACCGATCTAGCTGCCGACCGCATCGCGTTACTCTGATTGGTTCCATACCTCTGTTATTTGCATGCGCACGCCTATACCAGTCTTTTTTTGGCTCTTCAGTGTAGTTTTCGTGGAAAATATAAATGCTTACAAGTGCGGTGCGCTGCCACTTTGGTGTAATGTTCAATACTCGGTATAGCTTTTTTTTAATGCTGCGTGAATGTCGGGCGACGTGGAAGGCATTTGGCAAGGAACAGACCGCGAAGGACAGAGTTTTGGATCTGCCCATAACTCGAACTGTACTCGCTCGAACGAGCGATAAAACTGGCTTCCCAAACTTGAGCTTGGCATTCCAGGGCCAAGCTTCCCTATAAGGCGATAGGACAGCGAATAGTTTCTCACGGTTCTACCTTGCTAAACTGCAGGGGAAGCCTCAAGTTGGATGTGAAAAATCTTGCGATTTCGCTGACCTGTAAAGCCGTACTCCACAGTGTTTTGTGTATAGACTGATCGCGGTAAACAGAGCACTATTGAAAGCCCTGCTTGACATCTGCTTGCATGCACATTGTGTGTTCTTCCACCGTGTGTCAAGTTAACACTATCACGGACATCATGAGGCGCAATCTGCTCCTATCGGATTGAATTCAACTGCAGCCGATTGAATGACTTTTAGTGCCTGGGTCTGGTGATGGACAAAGATAGGGACGCCTGGCCTGTACTGCGGTGCTAATAATGACAAGACGTGACACGGGGAATGTCTGGGCTGGACTGGACTGGACTGGACTGCTGTGCGCAATGTTGCAGTTATCGTCCAGGAAGTTGGCTCCTGTCGTACCTACGGGATCTGGTACAGGTGGTCCGTTGCTGAACTCGGCTCAGGAAACATTGTCACTTTATTCATGCCTTGGTCAAGTGAAAACTGCGAGGTTATTAGAAACGTAGTGCTAATTCGCTTACACTTGGATGCATTTATAAAACAGAGAATTAAGAGCTTATTTCGGGAATCGCATATGTGTGCCCAACACTTCTAATTCAACGTTAAAACAAGGGACTACTTTTTCTCAGTCGTTGCCAACATTACTGGGCGCATGTCGCTCAGTGTACTCCTTAATTTGCATTCAGGTNGGACTACTTTTTCTCAGTCGTTGCCAACATTACTGGGCGCATGTCGCTCAGTGTACTCCTTAATTTGCATTCAGGTAGGGGCAGTGATATTTTTCAGAGGTTGGCTCAGTTGATCGCCGAGTGGTTCGGATAATTGTTTTGTTTTTGTTTGTGTAGAATAGTCGCGACAACAGTGTTAGTGGTTTCAGCTTGGTGACGGTTGTTGTGGTTGTTGCAGCTTGGTGAGAGTTGTTGTGNGGACTACTTTTTCTCAGTCGTTACCAACATTACTGGGCGCATGTCGCTCAGTGTACTCCTTAATTTGCATTCAGGTCTGGGCAGTGATATTTTTCAGAGGTTGGCTCAGTTGATCGCCGAGTGGTTCGGATAATGGTTTTTTTTTGTTTGTGTAGAATATTCGCGACAACAGTGTTAGTGGTTTCAGCTTGGTGACGGTTGTTGTGGTTGTTGCAGCTTGGTGAGAGTTGTTGTGGNTCGCGACAACAGTGTTAGTGGTTTCAGCTTGGTGACGGTTGTTGTGGTTGTTGCAGCTTGGTGAGAGTTGTTGTGGTTGTTGCAGCTGGTGAGCCACATGGGCTACATGGTGTTCCAAGCTCTGGACTTCGGCTTCACTGAGGAGGAACAAAGAGAGCTCAGTCCAGATCTCAGCCGCCTCATCGACCGCATGACGTCTGCAGGTGAGCGCCTCTACGTGTATCCATGTACATGTGCAATACGCGGACATACACGAGTACATAATACATGTACATGATATGCATTACTAACGCAATCAGTATGTTCGTGGACTGACTGGCGGCCCCCGAGTGTGGGCAGCCACGCATCGCTGTCTCCTAGGGGCCGCGGTGGCTGAGCAGTTAGACTACTCCCCCCTCCCCCCGAGACACCAAGGCGAACTGGGTTCAACCCCCGGCGCTGCTCCATGCTCACCACAGTCACCGTAATTGGCTCTCAAGTCCTCGATGTTAAGATCCGTCTTAATCTCTCCACTTCACCACTGCGTCCACAAACGTAACTGTACTACTGTACGTGTATGCATATATACACAGGCCGAGGTTGAAACATAGCGACAAACTTCCGGAAGTAATTCCTGAAACGGAAATGAAAAATTAAATCCGTATCAACATGTGTTAGGAAATGTACAAAAACAGGGNCCGGAAGTAATTCCTGAAACGGAAATGAAAAATTAAATCCGTATCAACATGTGTTAGGAAATGTACAAAAACAGGGTAATTAGATCAACTGATAATGGGGTTTCAAAAGCAGAGCAGGCAAGGGGTAGTGAAATACGAAGCAAACCAAGAAGGGAGGATTTGTCTGTACGGAGACTGCGCTTAATTTCCGTTTCATTTTGCAATTCAATTCAAATACTGGTTTTCCATTAGCAGTGGCAGGCCCGGTCCCGCTACCTGCGTGGGGTCTGGCGGGCGGGATCGCCCCAGGGACACGTTGTGGGGGCGACATGTGAACCCGCGAACCCGGACGTGAAAGGATTAACCGCCGCACCAACTGCTTCCTTTCCAGGCCTCTCCCCACCCCCTCCTCGCTCTTCTTGCCCGCGGAGATGATAGAATGCAAGAGCCTGCTGCTTCAACCGCCTTGCAGAGTGTTTGAAACATATAGTCCGTTCTCGGTTACGTCCGACTGTTCTGAAGCCCTGCTGAAGTTCTACTTCCAGGATATTCCTCCGCCTCGTGCAAACAAAGCTTGCCCGAGTCTAGAAAATTACACCGGAGGGACGGACCACCGCATTCGTCCTCACGGTGTGATATGTTGCATTACAACTGTTTCCAACTAGGCATTACCAACCCACGTACTTTCTCACTGTTTTTATCCATATTAATTAAAATGAAATATAATTTATAGATATAAAATTAGAAGTTATTTTTAATAACAAGTAAGATAACTTTATGTTAAGGAAATATAGCATGCTTGTGATACACGTGTTTAGATGACAACCAAGCTCGTCATACGTGGGGTGACTTTTCAAAGGTTTGACTCTCNAATGCTTGTGATACACGTGTTTAGATGACAACCAAGCTCGTCATACGTGGGGTGACTTTTCAAAGGTTTGACTCTCAAAGTGTGAAAAAACCGCGGGCAGACTATACACGTCTCCCCATGAAACTATTAAACGTGCTTCTAATGTTCCTCGGCCTGCGGAAACAACATGCGCTTGAGACGAGACGTGTCGAGCGCCTNAACTATTAAACGTGCTTCTAATGTTCCTCGGCCTGCGGAAACAACATGCGCTTGAGACGAGACGTGTCGAGCGCCTTGCAAGACATCGTGCACGCTAGACACGCCATTTCACAGCACCCGAACAACGGGCTGTATCTCGAGATACGCGCGCCGGGTACGTACAAGACTGCTCTCAAGGCCCCTGCACTGAATATCCCTGCAGACCTTCCACCAGTACAATGACACGGTCGCCGCTGGAAGTCCCGTAGATGCACGCAGCACGACGAGAACACTGCACGGAAGTTCGGAGCCCTTCTCGTAGCGGCGACGGCTCGCTTGATGTGCTGGGCAGTGTCGCCCTTATCGCACTGTCTCGGCCGCGGGAAACGGCTCCAGGTAGGCTAGCCCCTTAATGTAGAAGACTACCAGTTTCCATGCGCTCTTTCCAGACTACTCGTCAGTGAAAGTAAGCGGAGAATGGCTTCTAATGGAACACTGCGTCCTACTGTCAAACATGCACAACTTTGCCAGTAGTTGTACACACTACCAACATTGTCAGAAAAGTACGATTCAAGTTGCATATAGAAGAAGAAAGCATATACTTAGTACACATATCAGGGGAGGGATTATGTCTTCTTCCCTGTAACTGCTCTTATGTATTCGCTGGTGTTTTCACACCANAGTACACATATCAGGGGAGGGATTATGTCTTCTTCCCTGTAACTGCTCTTATGTATTCGCTGGTGTTTTCACACCAGAAATGCATTTGTGAGAATAAGAATAGTAATCATGAAGATTAAACACTTCTTTATATAAACGCTTTCATGCAAATATTCAGGTGGCTCGACATTCGAGCTGCTATCAGAATGGAAATGTTTAACCAAGCTCGCGTTTCTAAAATATCTAAAGAGAAAAACTACATGGTGGTTTTTTTATGTGATGTGCAAGTATTACAATATTCTGTTTAAAAAAAACCATTTCTTAAGGCCTCTGCCTAACCGCTGCCATCTGCGAAATTTTAATACGAAAAATCCCATAAAAAATTTCTCCTCAGTGCGTTAATTTTAAAGATAGGCGTTTCAAACAAAATGTATTATTCACGAATTTCTTAGGAGCGTATATTTTTAATATAGAAAGGCAGTATGTACTTTTTTGTAAAAAAAAAATATATTTCAAATAAATTTTTTTTGAACAGGTTATACGTGTTATGGAAACTTATCCGCTGTAGGAAAGTTCTCTTAAAAATTCTTGAAGCATACATTTTGTTCGAAACGCCTATCTTTAAAATGAACGCACCGAGGCGTAATTTCCTTAACATAGGATTTCCTATTTTAAATTTCGCAGCTGCCGGTCGGCAGGCAGGCAGGGGCCTTAAGGATGCCGCCTGCCTGGCGTATGAATTGCGTAGCAAATTGTTTATAATCCGCGTTTTTTTTTACGAAACCTCTAAATGCATGATACTAATGTACGAATAGTAAACACACTTCATACGAGGTACGTTTAGTGCTCTAAATAAATCATGCACATTATATATGCCATTCCCGAGTACTCCAACATAGTCAGAAACGGCTTTATTCACNGTGCTCTAAATAAATCATGCACATTATATATGCCATTCCCGAGTACTCCAACATAGTCAGAAACGGCTTTATTCACAATCCTGTATCTCATAACAACGTGGCTGGAAACATGCGATACTCCCGCACTGAACTTCGCTGCAGACTTTCCACCAATAAAATGATAGGGTCACCTCTTAGTCCCATATGTACACACAGCACGACGAGAACATTGCACTCCAGTTCACAGCCTTGCTCGTAGGGGCGACGGGGCGCTAGGCGCTCGTGTCAGTGTCGCCCTTATCGCTAGCCTGCTCCCTAAGTAGGCAGCGCCTTCACACGTCGAAGTTGCAAGACAGTAGAGGCTGCACTTGGGGTGTCCTCAGTAAGAGTTCGTTTTCCGTAGTCCAGTTGAGAGTGCGTGCGTGCACAAGTGACCTGCAGAAGGAAGCGGCGGGGGCGACTGCGGTGGAAAGTAGGTCGGGCGGGCAAGGTGCGCGCGCAGCTCATTGTTTACAAGAAGCTGCAGTGCGCTGACTCGCCGTCACTTGTTTACCGACACATTGCCTCTTCACGTCAGCAGTCCGTCCCATTCACGTCGAGGTTATCGTGCAGCTCGTTATGATGACTTTGTCGTAATCGTGCAGGGGCCGCGGTGGTGTAGTGGTTAGACTACTCGCATCCCACNCGATCCAGGATTCCCGCATGTGGTAATCGTGCCGGACGATGCCGCTGGTCGGCGGGTTTTCTCGAGGATCTCCTGTTTCCCCCGCCCTTTAATTCCGGCTCTGCTCCATGCTCAATCACCCTCATCGGCTCTCAAGACATCGATGTTAAGAGCCGCCAGAATCTCTTCATTCACTCGTAATTGTGAAGCTTTTATTTATATGTATAATCGTAACTGTGTTCGCCTTGCAGTTAGTACAAGTTCGTCTTTAATAAGTAGTAAAGTAGTTCTGACAACTATGCCGTATCAGTGAATGCATTTGTATGTATATTTTCACCACAATTTTTATTTTGCCGAAATGTGTCAAAACAATATTGTGGCATAAAAACTAGTTAGTAGTTCAGGCGTTATGTCTTACTTGGGTATAGCGGAACATCCCGAATTTTCTTTTTTAAAAACATAAAAAAATTTGAAAAATCAAGAATTCAATTTAGCGGGGTTGGGTTCGCCTTGAACTAGCCACCCCTTTCTTCTCACTGTCTTCGCCGAACATAGAAGCCCGCGTGTTTCACTTTCTTGGAAAGAGGCGAATCGCCTACATTTTCTGAACACTTACTTTAGTCCGTCCACTGTTACTTCCAACATTTCCGAAGCCCTGCTCAAGGCCTACTTCCAGGATATTCCTCCGCCTCGTGCAAACAAATATTAACAGGGCTGTAATTTTCTAGACAATGAGACTGCACACCGCATTCGTGCGCACTTAGTGTAATAATATTCCGCATAAAAATATTTATTACAAGGCTTTCCCAACACACCTGTTTCCTCTCAGGTTTTATGTACATTAGTAATAAATGAACTATTGTGGTTTACAGGCACAATATAATTAATTTTCAATTGAACCAAAAAAAAAAGGTACTTTTACTTTAATAGAAATATAAAACGCTTGTGATACGTGAAATATTTAGGAAATAACCAAACATGTCATACATGGAGAGATCTTTCAAAGGTAAGATTCAAAAGTGTGAATAAACAGCTAATAGACTACGTAGTGTTAATTCAGACAGCTTCTGTGCCTCAAATATATCTGCTAAAGACAAATCCTAATAAGTATTAGACCCGTAATGCTTAAGAATAATGCGAAGGAATGTTAATCTTTTCCTCAAGTCCCCAAATGCAGCGTCTGATTTTTTTCTTTGCTGATAAAAAATACTTTATAAAATTTTTTTTCATGAATGTTTTAATAAAAATCTATAGTTTAAATGTGCAGTATTACACATCAAGAGTGTGTGATCGGAGAAATACTTGTTTCCAGAAGGTTCGCACCAGGTAATACGTGTTTTTGATATCAACATTTTTTTTCATGTAATCAAAGTTGTAAAATCGAAAAATATCAACTTGTTTTCCCCCGCGGCAATGTGTGCTTTTTAAAACCAGAGTTTTAGGGTCCTGGAAAGTGGGTCAAGAGATTTGGGCGGTTCTTAACGAGGTCTTGAGGGCGAAGCGAGGCGAGTATGGAGCATCGCCGGAATGAATGGGCGGGGTAAACGGAAGATCCCCGAGAAAACCCGCCGACCAGTGGTATCGTCATTGCCACACATGACCCCGCCGGGAATGGAACCCGGTTCACCTTGTCGGGAGGGAAGTAGTCTGACCACTGTACAACCGCGGCCCCAGGGTCCTGGAAAGCACCTCGCCGCCTCTGCCATTGTGTAGTAAGCGGACCGCCGTCGACACTTCCTGCCGTTCTCTTGTAACAGTAATATAATAATAATGAGAACCGGCGCAGCTGTGATGGACGTAGCGGCGTATGGAACGGGTTCCTAACAAAGAGCTGGTTGAAGAGACCGCCATTTAACGAAGACTTGCACGTCGCCCGGCCACGCGATCTGGGTCGTCACGACCAAACCAAGGCAATTAACGTCTTCATTCAAATGGGTTTGATAGCTATCAGCTGTTCTGTCGCTTGGCCTCCAGCATCCTCAGCTGTCCAACAACGTCTGCTTCTTCTTTCCTCTTCGTATTCTAGAGACGCGAAGTTGTGTGCCCTACTCCACCCCCGCCATCAAACTTCTCGTTCTATAACTTTCCAACTAAAGCTTTTGAAAACCGGTTTAAAAAGAGGTTTGAGAGTTAACTGACTCAACTTGCGCAAAACATAGCTGAACCAGGGGCCGCGGTGGTGTGGTAGTTAGACTACTCGCCTTCCGCCATGGGAACCGGGTTCGATTCCCGGCGCGGTCGCATATGGGAATCGTGCCCTTACGGTGCCGCTGGTCGGCGGGTTTTCTCGGGGATTTTCCGTTTCCCCCCGCCCATTCATTCCGGCGCTGCTCCATACTCGCCCAGCTTCACCCTCAAGACCTCGTTGTTAAGAGCCGACCAAATCTCTTCACTCACTCACTCATAGTGTAACCATGCCACTTAAACTGGAGCACGCAAAGGCACATAGTTTAGTGCCAAAAACGCGATAGGAGACATTTGACTAATTACTGCCTTTTACTGCCCTGGAGTGAAACAATATTCACTCCTATTCAGAGTGCATTTGCCCATATATAGGCAGCCGAGTACAGAAAGCCCTCTAAACTTGCACACAGAATACAAATTTTTATGCTCTGTATTAAGTTTTACGCCACTAATATTTCGTACTAGGTGCTAAGCCCTCAGTACGCGAAGGTCATAAGAGACGGCGAACTAAAGGCCACACGTACAANCCTATTCAGAGAGCATTTGCCCATCTATAGGCAGCCGAGTACAGAAAGCCCTCTAAACTTGCACACAGAATACAAATTTTTATGCTCTGTATTAAGTTTTACGCCACTAATATTTCGTACTAGGTGCTAAGCCCTCAGTACGCGAAGGTCATAAGAGACGGCGAATTCAAGGCCACACGTACAATCGCTAATTCTAAGGTTCGTTAACAAACCTTTACAAGTAGCAATACGACCGAGAGGTTGGAAACTGTTAAAATAGCTCCGATAAAATATTAATAATAAATTTAGCTATATGTTTTATCTTGAGTTTGCCCCTCTTGCGAAACATACTTTTTTTTTTTCCGTTCGTTTTAGATTAGTTTCGTGTGCGTGTAAGATACGTGTGCATAGGACGAGTACGTAAAAAGCATAGCGGTGATGAATGTGTTAGTCTTACGTTCAATCACATACGACTAGAAAGTACNCTTGAGTTTGCCCCTCTTGCGAAACATACTTTTTTTTTCCGTTCGTTTTAGATTAGTTTCGTGTGCGTGTAAGAAACGTCTGCTTAGGACGAGTACGTAAAAAGCATAGCGGTGATGAATGTGTTAGTCTTACGTTCAATCACATACGACTAGAAAGTACATTGATTTTGGTGAGTTGATAATTAAGTAAATAACTCGTAGGCTATTTTCTTTGCGTATAAAACAGAATAATGCAAGTTTTCAACAAAAATCTTTCAACAAGTACAATAACTTCTTTATTCCTCTCTCCTGCAATCGTATTGGCTGAAGGCTTTAGACGTAAACGACATGAAATGAAATACCGTTATTTCGCACCTGTCAACACACCGAGGATGCTTTCTAAGAAACACGTACATTATGAACACGAACCATGTCGTAAAGTACACTTGCTTTTATTTTGATTNGCAAGTTTTCAACAAAAATCTTTCAACAAGTACAATAACTTCTTTATTCCTCTCTTCTGCAATCGTATTGGCTGAAGGCTTTAGACGTAAACGACATGAAATGAAATGCCGTTATTTCGCACCTGTCAACACATCGAGGATGCTTTCTAAGAAACACGTACATTATGAACACGAACCATGTCGTAAAGTACACTTGCTTTTATTTTGATTACTTAGGGAATAGTCCATTCACGGTTACTTCCAAATTTTTTGAAGCACTGCTAAAGATCTGCTCGCGGGATATTCCTCCGCCACATGCAAACAAAGCCTAACCGAGTCTATAAAATTCCAAAAGGACAGTGCACCGTTTACGCCCGCATTTGGAGTAATTATATCTTGCATAATAACTATTTATCACTAGGAATTGCCAACACAACTATTTTCTCCCTGTTTCATTCGTATTAATTATGAATAAAATATTATAATTTACAGATACAATTAAGTAGAAGTTGTGCTCAATAAAATAAAGTATTTTTATTTGCACACGAGTATAAAACGCTTGTGATACGACGCATTTAGGAAACAACCGCGCACGTCATATATTGCGTGAATTTTCGAAGGTTTGTCTCAGAAAACGCGAATAGACTGTGCAAGTCTTCCACGTGAATCGCGCCTTTCGCTCGTGTTTACTGGCTTCTCTGGGGCCGGGGGTCGCACACCGGAAGCTGACTGTGGCG
>NQII01000292.1:429951-454444 GCA_002778355.1 Clitarchus hookeri | reverse complement strand
CAGCGATGTCGAAGATGTGATGTTTTACCGGATTCCCGATATTCACGGTACACTCGTGAAATGGTCGTACGCGAACATCCAAATGTTATCGCTACCTCGGAGATGCTATGTCCCATCTATCGTGCGCCGACTATAACACCACGTTCAAACTCACTTAAATCTTGATAACCTGCCATTGTAGCAGCAGTAACCGATCTAGCTGCCGACCGCATCGCGTTACTCTGATTGGTTCCATACCTCTGTTATTTGCACACGCACGCCTATACCAGTTTTGTTGGCTCTTCAATGTAGTAAGAAGGCACGCGTGGTATCTTTACCATATATCCACGATCTATGGTAGCTTTCCTAAGCATAAGGAAGTTCCCACACTTAATAGTGGTCACACTAAGCGTTCCTGTATTCGTACCCTGATATTATTGCGACTGCAAAACAGGAGAATTTGGGGTTTAAAATCAAATTATTAAAAAAAGTATGAAGTATAAAAAAATTTTATTCGAGGAAAATGTCAACACATATAATGCGCACAAGTTGAACAACGTTCAGTTGAATTATAAAATAATAAATTTCTTGGTGTCCAACACCCTTAAAAATGTTGACTAAGCTGTCACTTTAAATACTATTCACTCTAAGTTTTTCCATAGTCTTCTTGAAATGTATTTTCGTCGAGGGGTTGCCCTGGTGATGTCAGCTGGAAGATTGATGGACCACACTGCGAGGCGAGAGAGAGGTCGCCGTACAAGCTCGCGTTAGCGGTCACGTGGGCAGCTAACGAGGCCCCCCCCCCTTCTCGCTGCGAAAACTATTCACCACACAGTCGCTAATTAACTGCCGAGTGGTTCACTACTGTATGGCTTCTTTGTCGGCGCTGAGTCACCGCTTCGCTACTGGCTTGCTAAGTTTTCCTTCACCTTACTTTAACGACATAGAATAATATTGGCGTCTGGCACTTAACTCTTAACATAGGCCGTTCACAGTAAGGTGAGCACTTTTGAGGCCCTAGCTACTTTTTTTTTCTATCAGTAATTTTTTTAATCCTTTCACCATGTTTTAAAATAAATATTGCCATGTAAGTAATAAACAAAGTGTATATATATATTTCACCGGACTCGAAAGTTAACGTCCTTGGCTAGAATAAAATATATTTATTGACTATTACTCCAAATGGGTGGGCTTCAAAAAGTGCTCACTTTGCCGTGAATAGCCCATAGTAGCCGAATCGCTGTTAAAAGTATTTGGAATAAAAATATTTAAAAAAATCCCTGCAGTTAACTACACACATATTGACGGAGACATTTAGTGGCATGCTTCTCTCAAAGTTGGCAGTGGTGAATGAAAAGTAAGTCCCTGTCTTAAAAACGCTGTATTAAAAGTGTGATGAGTATATTCGCGAAAACAGTGTTGCTCGATTTCGTGCGTTTTCTGTTTTTGTTGTACATAAAAATAGAAATTTGCATTTTTGTTACGCATCAACGCACCTAACCTTTTGAAAGTTACACTTAATTGGCTCATGAAGAAAGTGATATGGTCCACGGCAATATTGGTTTTACGTATCGCGGAAGAATACATAATGGGAAGAGAAGTTTGATGAGTTGCAATGTTATTTATTAACAAGAAGTGTACAAGTACGAGGTCAGAAGTAATACAAACGAACGTACAATATTGACAACGTGCCAGCCATGATTAGTGAGTTATTCTGTCGTCCTGGTAGACTAGAAATATGATAGCAATGGACTGGAAGAGAGCTGTGACTGTAACAAAAAGAAACAAGATAACACGAGGAAACTAACCATTACCTCGAAAAATAAAGTGCAAATATTATAATACCGAACACACGCCATATAGAAACGCAAGCAGAGAAGCAGTACATGAAATAGTCGCACAGAATTAGTCACATAGTAACTGCCTATGCGCAAGAACATAATATACAGGATGATTCTAAAATCATGGGACAAACATTGAGGGGTGGAAGAGATCACTAAAACAAACAATTATTGTATAGATATATATGGGCGGAAGTGACGCGTTGAGGCACAAACACAAACACATAACACATTAACGGAAACATAACATGTTCATTAGCAGCATACGTAACGAGTGATTCCTTACAGAAAATGTTAAAACAGTTGCTGTAAATGCATCCACCAACAGTCTCGCATGCTTGGCGACCTCTACATATGGCGTGATTGGCTGACAATGGTGGTGTGCGTGAAATACCCGGCGTATTTGAATCTGTTCGTCAATCACTCCACCGACGCTGCCAAGCTTGCATTACTGTCGGTGGTAGTAATTTTGAGAAAATTATTATAAACATGGCTGTAAAAAGCCATTTAGCGGCGACGTTGTGAATAAACAATGTGTAGCATTTCATGTGTTATGTTTTTCTGCCTCAACGCGTCACTTCCGCTCATATATTCCTATACAATAATTGTTTTTTTTTAGTGAGCTCTACCACCCCTCAATGTTTGTCCCATGAGTTTAGAATCATCCTGTATAGAAGAGAAATTGAAAAAAAAAACAGGTATTCACTACTTCAGAGGCAAACAAGAGCGCGGTGGCTAGGAAACGAATAATCAAAAACTAGAGAAATGGCATTTGGAGGCAATGTATAAAAGAGAATCTGTGGGACGTTGCTATCAGGAAAGGAAACAACTTCTCACGGGGAACGAAGGAACATCGTGTAGACGTGAGTCACTGTATATTAGGCACCGTGAAATCATAGCTGTAAAAAACACATTGTGCAAGCACTGCCGCAATAACGACATGCCGGCCAGTGCAGCGTGCGTAATTAAAGAGACAACACATTAAATAATCGGAGTGTGAGGAAGAACATATTTACTTGTTTGATAATGGTCGATCCTGAGCGTGACCTTCAAGTGGTCATTTAGTCGCGAACCTTCCATGAAATTGCGTCTTGTGCCTACGAGAGGCAGGCCCACATTCCTCTGGTGGGCCGTGAAAATGGTCACGTTTCGGAATCACTTTATACTCGAATGACACAACTATTTAAGTGTGAAAATGCCTCTTATAGTCCAGATAGTTAGTAACAGTTACAGGTACGTTCATAAAACTACATCGGAGAACTGACTACGCAATATAGCCAATATTTAGGGGTAAACATATATAAATTATTTTTTAGTCAATCCAGAAAATTAATTTAAAATTAGTTTTCATATAGTCCCAGCCATTACTAGCACCCAGCCCATTAATAAATAAATTATTGTGAACAAATAACGTTTTAATTTCTACACTTTCAAATCTACATTAGACAAAGTAGTGAATATTTTCTGTGGCATAATTCAAATTAATAAATATTAAAATTTGTAAATTACACATAGTACAACTTGAAATGTATTAATAGATGAAATTGACATTTATTCAATTCTACACAAAACTACAGCATGCTCCGACAAACAGCCTTACATTTTACGTCAGCGGTTCCGCTTGTGAGTCACGAAGTAGATAAGTACGCTAGGCGCCGTCACTTCAGGAATACAATTAAGGAAAAACACTTTGAGAAGTTTGGGTTTCTGAGAACAGTATTTCTTTTCTTGACCACCCTCGCTGGCTTGCCAACTGGGAGAAACGTGGCATGAAGTTGCCGTTGGCAGATAGGTATTCTCGAGGTATTCCATTCCCCCCTTCATTGCATTCCATCGCTGCTCCATCCTTACTCTGCGGTATAGGTTGTTCACGGTAAAATGAGCACTTTCGAAATCCTCACATTTGGAATAATAGTCAATAAATACATTTTATTTTAGCCTTGAACGTTAACTTTCTAGTCCGGTAAAATATATACCCTTTGTTTATTACTTACATGGCAATATTTATTTAAAGAGGTGGTTAAAGGATGAAGAATGGCTGAAAGGAAAAAAATAACTAGGGTCTCAAGTGGTCACTTTACCGTGAACGGCCCATAATTTATTGCCGTCCAAATGAGGATGCAGAAGATTTTTCAAACGTAATTAACTTTTTTTTTAAGGCAAATAACCCGCATTCCTGGAGCAATGCTTTAGTGGAATTCATGTGTGCGCGTCACCCATCGATTCTAGTCTCGGTTAAACGGATGTCTCGCGCAAGTGGAGAAGTTTCGGCGACTCTTAACACAGAGGTCTTAGCCGGTGAGGATGAAGCGAGGCGAGTATAGAGCATCTACGGAATGCCAGCGCAGGGAAAACGGGAGATCACCGACCAGCAGCATCGTCTGGCGCGATTCCCACTTGCTGGAATCCAGGAGCGACTCCACCGGGAATCGAACCCGACTCGCTGTGGCGGGAGGGCGAGCTCGCGCACAAGTGCACTGCAGTTTGTAAGTTCGCCGCCGGGGCGGGGGGGGGGACACTGTGGTGTGGGTGGAGAGTGTCCGGGGTCGGGGAAAGTGAGCTTTCTCCGCCGCTCGCCGCATTCCCAGCATCCCTGGTCCAGCCGGCACCTGCCCCACCCCCTCCTGCCACCACTGCTTCACCCTTTAATCACTTAACAACCCTTCAAGTCTGTCTGAATTTTGGTTGCCAATTGTCTCGTATTGGACAGGATTTCCCTTGCCCAGAGACGGAAACAATTGTCCCGTATGGACATAAAACGGGGAGTTGTACATCCAGTATCTCAGACTTCTTGTAAAATGAACTGAATATGGAAAACACAGTGTTGGGAATGTAATACCACTTCCATTATTGCTGGCACGTTTACTCTTGTGCTCTGACCCAGTGGCCACAGATAGTTACAATTGACGCCGACAGGTGGCATTAGTGCTTGGCGAGATGCGTACCGTGTGTATCTATTGCTGTGGAAGATGCCCCCGCAGGTAACAGTGCCCCGTCTGTCCGTAACACAATGGCAGGGAAGTCAGAGATGGCAATGCACTGCTGCAAGATCCACCTGGCAAAGTCAAGTTGACGACAATCATCACTACAGCCACACGTGCTGCTGCGAGTACAGCGGTACTAATGCAACCAGGTCGATGGCCATCACTTTGAACACATGTTACAATACTGTTCTTGCTGTTTCGAAGTCCACTCGCTGTGAGTCATTCTGCTGCATGCTCTGTACACAATAATTATTGCTTACAACATATGCATCTTGCGTGTTATTTATATGTAGCATAAGGATGCATTTCCAACACCACGTTCATTACACCGAAGCACTCGTCTCACTCCCTTGCATTCCTCAAAATACCTACACTAATAAAAAAAAAGTGTTTACATACTTCAAAGGTCTTGCACCGCCTGTAATTGGATGCACACGAATTGTGTTCGCTGGGGAAGAAGGGGTGGTACAAAAAGATGTTAGACTGACGAGGCATTCCGTACAGACAATGTGTAGTTCCATCCCCTACCTCCTGTTGGCCCCGTGAGAAGCTGCAAGAACTCGGAAGTGCCGCTGGTGTAAAACATTTCTTTGTAATGTGTATGTCAAAAAAAAAATACATTACATTTAAGTATATAACTACCATGTCCGTGTGTTAGATAGGAATTTTATTTAGATACAACATAACGAAGGTAAAAATTTCTGCGATCGGAGACGCGATGATTGATGTAGAGAGATAAGTTTCACTTGCCAATGGCGACTGGCAGACGGCAGTGTTCAGTCAACGGAGAATGGAGAACAATACAAAGCGACTGTTTAATTGTTTCCGTCACTTTCTTTGGACTGGCAGAATGTCCAGGGAGAAGGGAGATCGCGCACCGCCACTGCTGTCCCNATCTGGATTGTACTAAACCTTTTTTTTATATTTGTTATTCGATTACGTTACCGTTTTATGCTGGTAGATGAATCAGAGGTGGGAGGGTGTGGCTTAAAACAGTTGTGAAATTCTCAAAATTTTGGAGAAAAAAAAAACACCAAGACTCGAGCCTTGCGCGATATTCGAACCCAGAAACTCTCGCCCCGAAATTTCGCCCCTATGCCAATTCACACTAAAGGTGAATATTGCCTGCGGTGAATTGTGCAATGCAATTATGTACTGTAGCTGTGAGGTTGTGTGTGTGT
This sequence comes from Clitarchus hookeri, assembly GCA_002778355.1. Taxonomy (NCBI): domain Eukaryota; kingdom Metazoa; phylum Arthropoda; class Insecta; order Phasmatodea; family Phasmatidae; genus Clitarchus; species Clitarchus hookeri. Next base: position 448,459 of record NQII01000292.1, on the reverse strand, counting down.
GTGTGTGTTATTAAGCTATTCTGTTGGACTTATTGCAGTTATGTCACGTGAGGCGTGACAATTAATTACGTCGAGCGCTGTGTACGTAAAACCTCTTGAAAACTCGTAACACCAAACCACCACAATTCAACACAGGACATGATCAAGAAAATTTTCAAAAACGTGTTTTTAACAAAACAAAACACGCACGAACACACGACGTATATAACTGAACACTGGATAAATTACGTGATATTTTAAAGACTGTGTTGCTGACTGTAACTATTGAAAATTACAGAACTGTCGGCAAATCTTGATCTTCCACCTTATTCAAACCATTGCTAGGCAAGATTAGTCGGTTCGCTCCCAACACCCTGGCGTGTGTGCGTTTATAAAGGAAATACGTCGTGTCCCGGAGTCCGTTACAATCAGGGGCCCCCGTTCGTCGTCATCAAAAGATAATCACCCGACGTAAAATTCAACCGCCAACAACAATTTGTACTCCTAGAATGGCCGTGCGCTAAACTACACAGTCCCTAATGCGTTCCTAATAATCATATTACAGAAAACGTTTCGTTAAATAGGTAAAATAATGCAGGCCTAATTTTTCCTTCTGGGGAACGCGTTGTGAGAGTCTGTACAGGGTGCGAATTAAATTTATTATGCGAAAAATGANTGAGAGTCTGTACAGGGTGCGAATTAAATTTATTATGCGAAAAATGAAGTTTTTTTCCCCATACATCCATGGTATAGTTCCGACATTTGTTAAAGAAAGTCAAATGCATGGAGAAATTCCATGTATAGTGAGTGACGTTTAACATTCCTAAATTTCCACACAATGTATAGGTTCGACATCGTGAGAACTTTGCTCGAGTGTAGCTCAAGCAGTGTTACTTTAAACATTTCTTTGCCTGTAAAAATTAAAACTCACGGATATAAATTAATTGCTTTGCTAGTGTTTACTATTTAATATCTTGTAAGAAAAATACAGCCCAGAAAAAGTGATTTCCCAGACTTAAAGTTGTTTTTGCTATAACCACTCAAAATGACGCGATTGACAAGTCCCTCTACACAACACAGGCCGAGAAAAGGGTTTTGTCGACTCAAACACCGTTTTATTCTCGGAGCAACGAAATAAATTGTTTGGATAGATGCATTGAAAAATTTTGTTGAAACAAATTTTTTTATTGTTCTCATTCGGTTGCCTCAAACAAAGATTTGGTTGGTGCAACAAAATATTTGTCTGGCTCTACTTACATTACGGTTCAGATTGGTATAAAAAAACATTGGTAGCCGGCCGAGATTCGACCCTAGACACCTGCGCCCGAGAAAGCTCAGCTATAGTCAATTCACGGTGACTTCCGACGACTTTTCTGAAGCCTTGGTAAAGTTCTACTTCCAGGATATTCCTCCGCCTCGTGCAAACAAAGCTTAACCGAGTCTAGAAAATCACACCAAAAATACAGCGCACAGCATTCGTGTGCACTCAGCGTAATCATATTTTGCATAAGGACTATTTTCTCACTGTTTTTATTCATATTAATTATAAATGAAATATTATCATGTACAGATAAAATATAAGTAGAAGTTCAGTTTAATCAAAAACAATAAGGTAATTTTAAGTTAACGCGAGTTGAAACGCTTGTGATGCATGACACGATTAGGAAACATACATGGGGCGATTTTTCCAAGGTCAAAGTGTGAAGAAACCGTGGCCGGGCTGTATTGCGCGGCGCTGATTGGAGGATCTCGCTCGCTGCGTGGGCGTGCAACGGGGCCGAGTGACGGCGGCGAAAGCTCGCCAGATGCACGCAGCAAGAGAGATTACTGTCAGCGTGACAGTTGGCCATCGCGGGCGACAGAACCCCCCTCGCTGCACCGCCACTGTCACTCGTTCCCTTCCCCCGCGTGTTGCTCCAGACGTCGCCGTTGTACCCCTCAATGTCCTTGGACAACGTGCATTACGATACAACCACGTGCTTACCAGCAAGCATTGCACATCCTAATGCCATAGATCAGCGGTACTCAGACTTTTGTTAGGGGGCCATATTAAGAAAAACTAAGACCGCCGCGGGTCGCACTTACGACACCTGACGTAATATTTGCGAACTAAAAGTAGGTAGGTTAATTCGACGACATTTAAAATTCAGAGTGTTGTGCATCGTCTTGCGAGTCGTTTGTTTATTCGTTCGATATGGTAATGGCGGGCGGAGGCAGTACATCAAAAATACGTACAGAAGTCGTCTGACTGATAAAATAATGACAAATATCGTCTAGTTTCATCAGTGACTTTAACTGTTAATAAATTCGTATTGTGTATTGCTTTTTTATTTTTGTGACAGACACCCTGAAAATAAGAATTGTGTAACTTGTATCTACTGAAGCCGGCGAAAACAGCGCGGGCCACAAAGAATGGGCCCGCGGGCCGCAGTTTGAACACCCCTGCCATAGCCTATTCGCGGTTCCTTCGCATTTTTTTTTTCAATCAAACCTTTGAAAAATCACCCCTGCATGTCGTGTTTGGTCGTATCCTAATTACGTAGTGTATCTCGAGCGTTTTATAATTGTGTTTACTCAAAGTACCTTATTAAAAAAAACCTAATTTTTACCTATATTTTATCTATTTACGCGAATAAAAATAGGGTGTAATAATATGTGTTCGTAGTAAGAAATAGCTATTATGCGGTATGTTATTAAAGTGAGCTTAATCGAATGTCGTGAACTGTCTCTCCGGTGTAATTATCTAGACTCTGCTAAGCTTACTATGCACGAGGCGGAGGAATATCCTGCAAGTAGATCTTTTAGCAGGGCTTCAGAAAAGTTGGAAGCAACCGTGAATGGACTACATATACGAATTTCAATTTATAGCGGATAGTCTATCTAAATACATTTTGATTGATGTATTTGTAATGCACTATTAACAATGGAATTATTTCAAGACTAATATTTTACCCAGTGTAAAGTCAAGCTTCGAGGGAGGGGCATAAGCGACCTTAGCTCCCCCCCCCCATCTTGGATTCGCCACTGGTGGTTGCCATCTTTACTGCAGATGGTTAACCTTGTCTGGGATAGAGCTGGGGAAGAGTGCAGAACAAGAATCGCACGTCAATACTATACGACAATACAATTGGAGACTGTTCACACTTCTAATGACAACATTTGAAAATCGTCACCGACCCTGTTTGCATATTACTTTAGTGGGCCGTGTAAATGTGGGGCCGCGGGGGATCAGCGGCTAGAGAACTCACCTCCCACCGTCGCGGCACGGGTTAGATTCCCGGCGTGGTTGCTTCCGGATTTTCGCACTTGGGAATGTCGCCGGACGATGCCGCTGGTCGCCGGGGTTTTCTCGGGGGATTTGGCTTTCGATGCTGCTCCACGAGAGCACAAAGGAAGATTGCCAGCTGAACTCTACGTCAGCCCAACGGCTCCCGCACAGATTTTCTTTGATTTCACTACATTTTTTGTTACATTGAGTGGGTTGTCGTGCACCTACCAGGAACCGTCTTGAGAACGGCCTACGATTGGTTGGTAAGTTTGTGTGGGATTTACTCGGATGGAAGCTGTCGAATGCTGGCCCGTAACTGGTGGATTGTAGCAGTGTTCTCTCGTGTCCTGTTGTTTCCACTTTTGTTAGACAAGTTAAGGGAAATTGTTAAGTAATTTGTTTTGAGGCTGGACGTGGAATCACAATCCGCGAAGTGATGCTCGCTGAGCTATGACCCACCTCGACTCTTTCTGGTCGTGACGCAGGCTGGCCAACCTTGGCAGCCAGAAGTTCCCTGCTGTACGCAAGGTCACCAACAATCCAGTAGCAATTCAAGAAGTTCACGTCCACAGCTGCAAATTTTTACACACTCCAAACTACTTGTTTTCCTTGGTCGTGGTGTGATAACAAATCCACCTGCAGAAATGGGATAATATAGATGGAGTACACTGAAAAAAAAAGTGTCATTAGTTATAAATCTACAAATATATGCCATTACACAGAAAAGTTTTTGCACGTTTTCTTTTGATTGTTTTCCCATCATTGCTTGACTTTGATATTTTGTAAATATTTTTTTTGTTGGGCATGCGCATTTCAACATCCGTTATTTCGATGTTTGTAAATGGGTAGATTTTTCTAAATAGAGGCGAATGGTGATTATGTCGAAATGTTGCCATGTGACTATACAGAAACTATGAAAGTTTTGAAGAAAGTAAACATTATTGGACAAAAATGCAAGATAACAACTGTCTCAATACAGCCGTGTCAACGATATCGTTCATTCACCGTTATTTCCAACTTTTCTGAAGCCCTGCTGAAATTATGCTTTCAAGGTATTCTTCCGCCTCGTGCAAACAAAGCCAGAACAAATTACATCAAAGAAAGCATGCACTCAGTGTAGTAATATTTAGCATAAGAAGTATTTGTTTTGGCATTACCAACATTTACTTTCTCTGTTTTATTAATATTATTTATGAATATAATATTATGGCTTATACGTAAAATAAAGCCAAAGTTCAATTTTACCGAAAAATGTTACTCTACTTTTTATTAACAAACGAATATAACGATTGTGGTACACGACATGTATAGGGAAAACCAAGCACGTCATACTCGGAGTGATTTTTCGAAGGTTTGATTCTTAAAGTGTGAAGAAACCGAGGCTAGACTATAGAATGAGTGGCGCGTGGCTTGATGCGGGGGTGAGATGTCTTGTGGACCAGGGAGGCTGCGGTTGCAACTCCCGTCTCCTCTCTCCACTTTCTCCGAGGCGCGGGCGGGAGAACGAGCCGTGCCACGCCGGCCGCAAGATGGAAACTGCCGCCGGGGTTTACATCCTTGCTCACTCGCGTGTTATCAACCACACCTCGTGTGATCCGCACCGCCAGGACACGGACCTGCCCGTCGTTAGGTTCCCTCAGACGATCCTGTGTCGGCAAACACATCAATACCTAGTGTAAGAGAGATCCAGGATACCAGTACCCGAGCACCATTTGTCAAATATCCTCGATACTCAACATGCTGTGCGTATGATATAGATCACATGACATGTGATTTATTTGGCAAAGTTAAGGCTCTTGTCTACCTGGAACTTTTTCCCACGGTTAGGCCAAGAAGCGCGGGAGCGATAAGGGCGACACTGCCACGCGCATCAAGTACGCCATCGCCGCTAAGCGCAAGGCTCTGAACTGGCGTGCAGTGTTCTCGTCTTGCTGCGTGTACCTATAGGACTTTCAGCGGTGACCATATAATTTTATTAGTGGGAAGTCTTTAGGAAGGTTCAGTGCAGGCGCCTATAGTAGTTTTGTATGTATCTGATGCGTGCATTTTGAGCTACAGCGCCTTGGAAAGGCCGGTTTTTAGCGGTCTTTGGAGTACTCTGAATTGATGTTTCTAACGTACGTGATATTTTGAAAGTACTTAATAGCTCTCGTCTGAAGTGTGTGCTCTTTTCGTAGATCAGCACGTTGGACGCACGCGTAATAGTTTCGTTGAAAAACGTATTTGGAACACTCTGCAACGCAGTTCAATCGCCAGGTAGACGGGCGCCTTAATTAGGAGCATACAAACTTGAGCTCCCATGTTCCGGAAAGTTCTACGTTTCGGTGCTATATTTTTAAAACCACAATCATTTGACTATAAATATTTACATTTATGTGGTCCTTATATAAATTTCCTTTCATGTAATTAAATAGATAATGATAGTGACAATGGCCGGAAGTCCTGTTCGTCCTGCGAGTATCCAAGGTCCCAGGACTCCTTTCTGGCGCCTGCTTGTGCTAGCGGTGCGTGACGTCAGAGGCAACATGCTGGGCGTTGGCCACAGAACAATCACTTTACATTTGTACCACACGCTGCCCAACTTGTAGACATTATCTGCGACTAGATTTTCTTCATGATATTTTTTTTTTAGATAGCGTGGTTTTTGCAAAATGAAAGTCTAAAATTCACTCTTTCTGTAATGTAAAATAAACGTAACTATTTGCAGAAAATTTAGGGGCAGCCAAGAATATAACATTTGCAAGAATTTCCTTATATTCATAATTTTTTTTAATACCAAAATATTTCCTTTTTACAATTTTATAGGCTTCTTGGAGTAGCCCGAATCTTCTTCCAGTGTGAATTATCTCATTTCTGTACACAAGATATTTTCCATTATTTGTACATTTCTGAAAGAGTAGAATTTTGTAAAATGAATTTTTAATTTTCATCCAATCGTTTCTACTTTTGGACATTTATTTTACGAACCCACGTTATTGCTGAGCTACAGTCAAACTGACTTTAAACATCAGTGACGCCCTGTGTAACTTCATAAGAGAGGGAATATTCAACGACTAATAGTTTTATTGCTCTTATTTCCAGCATAAGAAAATTATTGAAGTTAACTGTTTTATTTTACTGCATAGTTGGGTGGTGATAGTTTTTCATTATTCTTATCATCACAATAATTAGACTAAAACACTTTTAAAGCTGGTTAATTTGGTATAATTTAATAGTAATAGTATTTTTAAGCAGCAATAAATTAATGTTTAAAGTTGACTGTAGGAATAACAAAATAATTGGGGAATTCATAAAATGTGTCCTAACAAAATGAAAATAATAAATCTGAAACGAAAGCTTGACCACAAAGGTTTCCTTTGCACTCTAATGGGCGTGGGCGTACAAGCCGAGGAGCCATCTTTTGAAGATGGACCCTCCACTAGTGGAACGTGATCCCTGCGCCCATGTCCCGTCAGGCCTGCTCGTTCAAACAAACCTCGAACAAGGCGGGGCTGACTGGTGGCGCACGTTACTGACGACGTTACTGACGACGTTACTGACGACGTTACATACGACGTTACAGACGACGTTACAGACGACGTTACAGACGACGTTACAGACGACGTTACAGACGACGTTACAGACGACGTTACAGACGACGTTACAGACGACGTTACCGACGACGTCCTGCCAGTAAAGCTGTGTTTTTGACATCCCCCCCGCAAGACAAGGGTCTTACCATCCCGAAGGAAACAGACGAGATAGCCAGCGGGCCGCCGAGGGCCGTTTAAGCAGTGTTGCCAACCATGGAGGAATCCTGCTGCGTGTAGCCCCAGTTCATATCGTACAGCATATAGCAGGATGGGTGACCACTTTTTTTTCGTAACTTACGTACACGTAATATTGTATTTATTTTCTGTCCCCCCTCCCCCTTTTTTCCCGCCTACAATAAAACACCACTAACATTCCAGCATTTGAACTCAAACCGTTATCACTCCCGGGAAAATGTTCTCACCGTTGTTCAAAACATCGTGAACGTATTGTGTTTACCAAGACTTCAATTTCGTCCTTGGAGTGTCTGAGTAACAGTGATTTAAGTAGTTTATAAATGAGTGTTAAACATTCACATTAATTCTAGGAATTAATTAGTAGCGTCCAAATTCTTCAGGTCCGGAGCGTAGTTTTATTTAGTCGTGACGGAATTTCGGAACGCGTGCAGCAGACTTGCTGGCATTTCACAGTTGGCGACGCTGCGATTGCAGTTTTCTTCCCGCGCTCGCCGCTGATTGGCCGGCCGCCGCGAGCTGCAACCGTCGCGACGCGGGCCGTTGGCGCTGACGTCACCCCCCCACTCCCCCGCGAGAGTGACGTCACCTCCCGCGGCGGTTACATAGAGTGAGCTGCGATCACCGCTATTTCCTCACGTGCAGTTGTTTGAAACTGCCGCCCACGTACCAATCAGAGGGCGTGACAGACACCACAGCTCCCACGAGACTGCAGATCCAGCTGTCAAGGCCGGCTTACGCAGCGCTAGATGTGCGTTGCCGTTACACCCACGTATATACTCTATTAGCGGTTTATCCACTCTTTTGAATTAAACTTTTGAAAGGTCACATGTATAACGTGTTTGGTTGTTTCATATATATATATATATATGTCGTGTATCACAACCATTTTATACTTGTGTGGACATACAAGTACCTTATTTTTGGTTAAACTGAATTTTTACTTATATTTGATTTATATAATATAATATTTCATGCATAGTTAGTATGAATAAGACAGCGATAAAATAGGCTTGTTGGTAATACCTGGTAATAAATAGTTCTTATACAAAATTATATAGTCCATTCATGGTTACTTCACACTTTTCTGAAGGCCCGCTGAAGTTCTACTTGCAGGATATTCCTGCATGAAATATTCAAACAGAATCCGTCAAAACACTACTGACTACGAAATAACATTATATAATATGTAAGAACATGGAAGAGAAACAGGCCATTACTCTAGTCATTACTCTAGTCTGCGACTAGAGTAATGGCAATGCAAAAAAAGAAGCCTTTGTTACGTGGCAAATAGGAAAGGAAACATTTTCTGTCCTTAATTTTTATTTATTTTTTATTTTCTGTCACATTTTTTTTTTGTTATACCTTGTCATTCATTCATTACTTTAACTATCTCTTCATTTCCTCTTTATCCTTTTTCCGTAGTTTCTTTCACTCGTGCGCCTAGCGAACGAACCATCACACAGCTGCAACCACCCAGGCGACTCGGCCGTGTTACCAGGCAGCGGGTTTGAATGTTGTGAATCTGGTTTCGCAACGTGTGTTTACACGACGCAGATCAAGTCAACGGCTCGTGAAGGTGGACCGCGGGACACTGCCCATTCGACAAATTGCCGCCCGTAGCTGTAATGCCTCCACCGTTATGTAAGAGCAACGCTTAGCGGGCCCTGCTCGTGAGCAGATTACGAGATAAGTCTCCTGATACACAGTTTCCCAGTGTAGCATTTTTGGCAATCATTTTGATACGGATCGTATTTTCCATAGGATTTTTACTCTTAACTCGCAGTAACCTAATAACTGTAAACTCAACTGTTACAGCAAACGACAAACTTATGATAATAGACCCCCCTAATAAAAAAAACATTATTTGCCATTTTTAAATTATTGAATATCACGCGATAAAATTTACAAAAAAAAATTGGTTAACGACGTGAAATAATTTTTTTAGGAAGAAATCCTTAGCAGTCGCTTTGAGAAAAGAATTTTATGACGAGAAAAGTTTACAGTTTCATCATGAAGGGTGGATATATTGTTATGTCAAGAGGCTTGGAGGCGTAGGAGTGATAACGGCAACGTTGCAAAGGGTTTAAGGACAAGTTATGTTCCAACGCACTTTAGTTCAGAACCACTTTCATGATTGGATCATTTGAATTGTTACGCGTCTTATATGTCCGCCCGCGAATCACGAGCTTAGTTCTGATTGGTTCACTCGTGTAACAGACTTTCTTCACACAGAGACAAGCGGCCAATAGTCACATGACGACCGCACGTGTGCATATAGGATATTGAATTCTAGCCTACGCGTGAATATTCCCGCGTAAAGCAGCTGGCTCTACGCATAAGTCACGCATCGCCGCTACACTCAAGGCTTGACGTGCAATGTTTCCGTCGTACTGGGCACTTAGTCATTTAAGCCGCGACCCTGTCGTTTTGTGTGTGGAAAGTCTGTAACATTGTTCAATGTAGGCTCCTATTGTATTTTGGTTCGTGTCCGGGTGTTACGTTTTGAAATAATATCACGAACAAGCAGTTTTTGACGTGAATACGTATTTAAATTTGCAACCAAAGTGGGCAACNTGTAACCATAGTGGGCAATCCAGAAAATCTAATGATAACAAAATCGGGGATACAGTTTGGCATTGCAGCTCCGAATCTATTGTGTACATCTGAAATTCAATTACACCACTCGATTGCCAAAGGATCGAAGAATATATTACGTTGAGTGAAGACTGCGAAGCGTCGCGCACAGCGGGGGTTTGGAGCACCGCCATTTTAAGTTAGTTTCGCCGCGTCTCATAATTCCCGCGTAGCGTAACTTTTGACGCGGAGTAGCTACGACGCTCGTTTAAGTTTTAGTCAACAGCTCTCGTCGAGATCAATCGATTGACTTTGTAAAACATTTGTGTGGCGTGGTTATGGTGAAATTGTATGACTTTAAAGTAAAAAAAATTGAAAACTTAACACAACGTCGGCCTATGCTCGTCAAAAAACCAAGTCGAAATACGCAAATCGTATACGGTTGGAAAGAGCATCTCCAGAGCAATCCAGTGATACCCATGAAACCCTACGTGATCGAGTGAAGCGGTGCCGGTGACGTAAGAACGTAGACGTATTCACGCGAAACAAACGGCCGTGTCCCCGACACAGCCACACCCCGTGTTTTATAATTATTTTGGAGGGTTCCAAAATATTTACATCATGCGTGATATCTCGAAAGTATGATTGCGTACTTGTTTAGGGTATATTTTCTTTTCGTAGGTAAATATATTCGGTACACGTTTAATGAACTGCTTAAAAAAATTTTGCGTCCAGCGAAAAGTCATGAATATTCCCACGTTATTACTCTGAATTCATGTCTACAATAATGTTGACTCAATTTTCTAGAGTTTTTGTCGGGATGTGTGTGTCCCACTTGACTGTTGTTCACTGTATCTGTGACAGACGAAGGTCAGCTTGTTTACATTCGGCGATGGGGAGACTGTTAGTGAGGGCGTGACTGCAGAAGTGGTCGGAACACGCAATGGCACGCAACAACAAAGTTGCAACGCGCTACGATCTTCTCTCCCGTACAAAGTGGTGTTGTGAAACATACGATTGCTGAAACTGTGGACGTAACGCAAAGTGATGTGTCTAGGATCTGGAGGCAATACATAGTCTGGTAACGTTAATGATCAACCACGATCTGGTCGCCCGGGGGTCACAAAATCTGTTCAGGGCCGCTATGCGAGAACTATGCATCTCGGAACAATACCTGCTCATCATGGGAGATACGTGATCGTCTCCGAGCAGCCTTGGGTGTACAAATCCTTAACCAGATCGTGCGCAGTCGTCCTAGAGAGGGAGGCCTACGTGCTAGGAGTCCCGCGAGATGCCCCCATCGCAACATACAACATCGGCAGAACCACTTGCAATGGGCACGGGATCATCAAGAGTGGACAGCTGAAAAATGGTCCCATGTTCTGCTGACTGATAAGACGAGGCCAGATTCCAGAAGGTTGAGGGTGTGGAGAAGACGATGTGCACAGAAGAGGCGTCGTGCTGTGCAAGAAGTCCATGCATGCCGAGGTGGAGGAATGCTGGTCCTCGCAGGAATCGTGCTTGGACGCCGAGCGCCTTTAGTTCGTGTTGAGGGCACAATGACAGCTCGGCGGTACATCACAGATGTCCTTCGGACTGTTGTGCACCCTTACCGACAGGCATTTAGTGACATGTTTCTGATGGCTGATGATAATGCCCGCGCACACCGTGCAAGAGTCGTTGATCAATACTGTCGGCAAGCAGGCATTCAAAGAATGAATTGGCCAATAGTCCATACATGAACTGTTTAGAGCATGCTTGGGACCTTCTGAACACTGCCATTCAAGCACGCCATCAACAACCGAACAATAAACAGGAGCTGATATTGGCCGCGCAGACGCAATGGGACAACTTGCGACAACAGCGACTGGATAACCTCGTTCTCAGGATGCCTCGGCGCGTCAAGGATCTTGTGAGTTCTCGAGGTGGTCACTCACGGTGTTGATCCATGCGGAGAGTGACAATATAAGAGAAGAGAACAGCGGTGTTTCCCAAACAAACATACATCTGTTTTGTTTATGGTTATGATACAAAATGAAACTGTTTGCGATATTTGTAAAACATGCATTTTCAACATGCTTGCATAAAGGAGAAATNGGTTATGATACAAAATGAAACTGTTTGCGATATTTGTAAAACATGCATTTTCAACATGCTTGCATAAAGGAGAAATGTTACGCTGTTGTATTTTTGGTACATTAAATCTCTGTTGCAGAACTTTTTTTGAGCAGCACACTGCAACGCAGTTAACCCTTTATCACTCATAACAGACATCCAAGAGTTGCGAGTTTCGACCTTATATACACAAGGTTCTCCACTCCGCCGGACAAACACATTCGTCCAGCGTTTTTTAATTTCGTTGGTGAGATGATTTTTTCCCCTCGCAGCATTTCATAGTTTTGACAAACTTGAAACTGGTATCAGTGATACGTTTTGGTATCGAAATCGTCTACCAGGAGCGCTACTATCTCTCCAATTTTTTTTAGTTCAAAGTTAGTCTGCCAAGAGCACAGCACAAATACAGACTATATTATTTTTGTTACAAGTCCTCTAGAGAAGGACCTGGAGTCGGATCCGAAACTCAGACATCATGGTTCTAACATTTCAGATTGATGCTCATTCTGCTACCACGATGCCTGGGAATAAAGATTTCTAATTTGCAAGTTCGAATTCGCATATTATCTTTGTATCTCATTTGCAGTACTAAGTAAAGGGTTTGAACACCGGGTGTAAAATGTACGGATGCAAAAAAAAAATCACGGACACGAAACACGTAAACGGAATGAGCGGACGAAGCAGAATGAATTTGAGATACGCTAGCATACACGGGAACGTAATTTCCTGCAATCTACGGGGGAAAAATATCTTCCTTAAATATTTAATACTTCGTAAATAGTACTNCACGGGAACGTAATTTCCTGCAATCTACGGGGGAAAAATATCTTCCTTAAATATTTAATACTTCGTAAATAGTACTTCCAAGCAATTCGTGTGTTTTACTAAAACAAAACTAATAGCCACGTCAAATCCATGTCCTCGTGTACTTGTAAACCACAAATGTGCCGAAAACGAACATCTTCGAAACCAAACACTGGTTTCTGACTCGCTATACGGAATAGTTGTGAGTCAACCATCTTTCTTACGTTCTTCTGTATATACNACCAAACACTGGTTTCTGACTCGCTATACGGAATAGTTGTGAGTCAACCATCTTTCTTACGTTCTTCTGTATATACCCGTGTACAAGTGCGTTCCACTGGAAATCGAACACGCAGCGTTTCCCACGTTTTAGGCTATTCACGGTAAAGTGAACACTTTTGAAAGCCCTTTCATTAGGAATAATAGTCAATAAATATATTTTATTGTAGCATTAAACGTTAACTTCCGAGTGCGGTGGAATATACACACTGTGTTTCTTACATGTAAATATTTATTTTAAAAGGGGGCTAAAGGATAAAATATGGCTGAAAGAAATAAGCAACTAGGGCCTCAAAAGTACTCACTTTACCGTGAACAGACTATACCTGCTTTTGTGATAAGTAGACAGCGTCTGTGCAAGATGTAGGATTTTTTTTTCCGAACGGAAAAATTCAAAAGTGTTAAAATGCAAACCAGCTATAAGAGATCGAGATAATATTCGCAGACAATAAAACATGAAAGTGAGTGATTGAAGAGATTTGAACGGCTCTTAACAGTGAGGTATTGAGATCCGAAAAAACATGAAAGTGATATTCATACCTGACACATTTTAATATTGCATATAATTGCAGCAGAACCTAGGTACGCTTTTGCACGCTGATGACTGCGTGACTGCACAAAGGCAATAAAGCAACAGTTGAAACGCGGTTTCAGATTTGAGATACCAAAGGCTACGGACAGGTCTCNGACTGCACAAAGGCAATAAAGCAACAGTTGAAACGCGGTTTCAGATTTGAGATACCAAAGGCTACGGACAGGTCTCGCAATACTCAAATTCCCAAAATACAACTACAAAATATGTTTCGATGGGGTTTGTTTTATTGTCTGTGTAGGAAAATTAACAAAATAATTGTTGACTGTTTACAGAATAATAACGTAAANGTCTGTGTAGGAAAATTAACAAAATAATGGTTGACTGTTTACAGAATAATAACGTAAATATACCACAACCAATACAAAGTGTCTTAAAGAGTGTAAAACTTTATGTGGAACGAGGCGTATATCATAACGAAATTAGAACACTCCCCCCTCCATTTTTAATTTCACCCTAATTTTATCTTCTTAAATCTCCCGTAAAAAAATTTATTCAGGAACATTTTTTTGCTGTATTTAAATTTTAATGTTATAGATTTTTCGATTATATTATGTTGTCAATTTCACGACAGTTACTTTAGATGAAACCCTAATTTTCCACAAAAAGTTTGCAATTCTTAGATCTAAAACTATAGACAGTAAAAACTACTGTTGTGTGTGAAGGTTACCTGCCTTCCAATATCTTGTCAATGAATCTAACCCCATCAAGAACAGTATTTAAACTACTTAATATATTTTGATTTTTTGTGTCGGGTATTCGTGCTATGTGGGACCTTTCCGTAGCCCTTCAAATATGATAATTATTTAATTAACTTCTGCGAATGTTAAGGCCTGCCCAAGTCTAAAAAACTGAAATTGCCCCGGCTCTACTCTGGAAAGCAGACTTATGCCTATGCATTAAAAGTATGTTCCGCTGTGGGCAGATGCCATTTTTTTCTGTGGCTGTTGTGAAATTGTTTACTTAACAAAGAGCCTACTTTAATAGCCTCTCTAATTTACTAAAGTTCGTTAATTGGTGCCTTATTGTAAATCAATTTGTTAATTAGGATTATTATTTTTTACTTGTATGTTTATCTGTAGGCCAATATTGTGTTTTATTTGTAGTATGTATTTTGTGTGTGTGTTTGTAATATGTTATTTGTAATTTGGAATCTCATATTCCCAAGCTTATCTGGCTCTTATGGGATCAAACGGAAAATAAACAATAAATAAACATGTATATATACTATGTGTATGAGGTTGTGCATATGTCTGTATGAGTATACACAATATAAATCAAAAGATAAATTATGCAAGTTTACTCTTCAGATAAGTTTTATTTTATGTATATTGCTTTTATATATTTCATATAAGCTACTTTCTAATTTTACAAAAAAACTTCATGCTTTTTTTTTCTTCAAAAAATAAGTGTAAAGTTTTACTTTTATTTAAAGTGGTTAGGTTTAAGAAAAGGTTATAACAACTTAACTTCGCCATAAAAAATAATGACTAATTATTATTAATATCATAATTAGCAAAATATAGGTGCGTGTTGTCACGTGACAGCGTTCCTGACACTTATTGGTCNTATTTTTTACTTGTATGTTTATCTGTAGGCCAATATTGTGTTTTATTTGTAGTATGTATTTTGTGTGTGTGTTTGTCATATGTTATTTGTAATTTGGAATCTCATATTCCCAAGCTTATCTGGCTCTTATGGGATCAAACGGAAAATAAACAATAAATAAACATGTATATATACTATGTGTATGAGGTTGTGCATATGTCTGTATGAGTATACACAATATAAATCAAAAGAGAAATTATGCAAGTTTACTCTTCAGATAAGTTTTATTTTATGTATATTGCTTTTATATATTTCATATAAGCTACTTTCTAATTTTACAAAAAACTTCATGCTTTTTTTTTCTTCAAAAAATAAGTGTAAAGTTTTACTTTTATTTAAAGTGGTTAGGTTTAAGAAAAGGTTATAACAACTTAACTTCGCCATAAAAAATAATGACTTATTATTATTAATATCATAATTAGCAAAATATAGGTGCGTGTTGTCACGTGACAGCGTTCCTGACACTTATTGGTCANTAATATGTTATTTGTAATTTGGAATCTCATATTCCCAAGCTTATCTGGCTCTTATGGGATCAAACGGAAAATAAACAATAAATAAACATGTATATATACTATGTGTATGAGGTTGTGCATATGTCTGTATGAGTATACACAATATAAATCAAAAGATAAATTATGCAAGTTTACTCTTCAGATAAGTTTTATTTTATGTATATTGCTTTTATATATTTCATATAAGCTACTTTCTAATTTTACAAAAAAACTTCATGCTTTTTTTTTCTTCAAAAAATAAGTGTAAAGTTTTACTTTTATTTAAAGTGGTTAGGTTTAAGAAAAGGTTATAACAACTTAACTTCGCCATAAAAAATAATGACTAATTATTATTAATATCATAATTAGCAAAATATAGGTGCGTGTTGTCACGTGACAGCGTTCCTGACACTTATTGGTCNTATTTTTTACTTGTATGTTTATCTGTAGGCCAATATTGTGTTTTATTTGTAGTATGTATTTTGTGTGTGTGTTTGTAATATGTTATTTGTAATTTGGAATCTCATATTCCCAAGCTTATCTGGCTCTTATGGGATCAAACGGAAAATAAACAATAAATAAACATGTATATATACTATGTGTATGAGGTTGTGCATATGTCTGTATGAGTATACACAATATAAATCAAAAGATAAATTATGCAAGTTTACTCTTCAGATAAGTTTTATTTTATGTATATTGCTTTTATATATTTCATATAAGCTACTTTCTAATTTTACAAAAAAACTTCATGCTTTTTTTTTCTTCAAAAAATAAGTGTAAAGTTTTACTTTTATTTAAAGTGGTTAGGTTTAAGAAAAGGTTATAACAACTTAACTTCGCCATAAAAAATAATGACTANATAACAACTTAACTTCGCCATAAAAAATAATGACTAATTATTATTAATATCATAATTAGCAAAATATAGGTGCGTGTTGTCACGTGACAGCGTTCCTGACACTTATTGGTCAGGTTGGTGGCTGGACCCCGGCTGGATACAATGACGACTATTCTCAAGAGGCGTCCATTGCCATTACACGTGGTTCTTTGTACTGCATGTTATGAACTTCCGCAACTTTCGCCTCTTGGATCAAGATTCTGCACATCCTTGTTGCAATAATACAAATACATCTTTGTCATAGTTGTCTCTCATGGCTATTAGTATACGTCGAGAATACAAAACTGGATTAGGAGAAATATCAATAACAGAATTAGAAGTAGCAACAAGTTCATTAATTGCAAAAGTCTTCTTCTGAGTTTTATGTACAGATTTGCTCTTCAGGGAATGACTGCCCACAATGGATCTGGTATTCTCGAAGTTTGTTTATACAGACATCCTCACAACAGTACAGTGTCTGGTGTTAATTATTTGAGTCAGATTGATTCAAGAGACATTATATGTTGGAAGACTTTTGCAATTAATGAACTTGTTGCTACTTCTAATTATGTTATTGCTATTTCTCCTAATCCAGTTTTGTATTCTCGATGTGTGTAAAGATTAGCCACATTGAGGTGGTAGCCACCGATATAACTGGGTTTGTTATTGTCAGTGTGATGTAAGTGGAGACGGACGTGGCTGCCGGGTTGTCAGACAGGCTGTGGTGTTGCAGACGAAGTGCGGGAGTGTCAGCACGAGACTGACGACGAGGGCATCGAGAGGGACTCCGGAGACAGCGACGAGGACAGCATGACCAGCCCCCACCACTGCACCCTCGACATCGTCATCGAGGTGAGTCCCCCCCCTCCGGCCGGGTGTTGCATGCTTTCTGTGGGCTACGGCGGCCTCGCAGCACGTGAGCGGACACTCGGAGACACGAGCAGTGTCTAGCATCGCTAACCTTGCGAAACCACGACTACCCTAGGATCACAGTTGCTCTGACTAAACCCAGGGCCTGAGCGTGAGCTGCGGCTTGAATGGCTGGTCTGGTCTGGCCCTGCTCACCTCACAGCTGTGAATTTTCAAACCACAGCAGCAACCTCTTCCGGTTCTCAAGTACACTACGGATTGTAATCTGAACACCTCCACTTCCCGGTCGTGTTTCAACTTTCTGGGAAACGCGACCAGATATTTGCGCGCACCCGACAGGACACGCAGTAATACTTTCCAAGTTGGAGAATCCTAGGGCGATCTCCTTGTTATGGTTCGTGTTAAGTTGGCTCCGGACAAGGAGGCAGCGAGTTCGAATTCTGCATGAACCAGACACACATGTCGTTTGTAGAATGAATCGTGGGTTAGCTTTGTTTCCGAGCCAATCACGTCATCGTTGTGGCATAAAAGCAGTGGAGTTAATAAGTTCCCAAACATTGATTCGGGGATTCACGGAGGTCTTGATTGTCGAGGCGTCACATCGACGAGGTTAAAAGGCCGAACTGGAATAGCGTGAATCCATTTCTCCCGAGTAGCACAGGAAAACTTAATGAGTTGACAATTCATATAGCAGCAATGTTTGTACATATAAGACACAAAACGAAAATAGGTAAATTTCATGTTAGAAATGTTTTCTTAACTTAAGGGATGGAGCCGCGTTTTCATTTCTTGAACAGATGTTTCGCCGTACTTTGCAGCAGGCATCTTGGGGAGTCTCCAACAGGGTTGACTCCTGGCTTCCAGTCCTCTTAGAGACTCCTGAAGATGTCTGCTGCAAGGTACGTCGAAACGTCGGTTCAAGAAAAGAGACTCAGTTCCAGACCGGATGCCAAGACAACCAGCCTGACAATGGCCGCAGAAGCCTGTCATCTTCTATTAATGCTAGAAATTTTTAATTCGGTGAAATACTGCCGACTTAAGAGTGCAGGGAATTTTTAGGTAGTTATTTTTTAGAATAAACTAATTAAATGTTTAGTTTGGATTTGTTCCTCAGAGGAGTAAAATTCTCACTATAACAACACAACTTCGTGGTAAATTAATAAAACAATAAATAGTGAGGCATGTGAACTGAACAATTTTAACCCAGATGTTTTGTGATTCCGCCTTTGTGTGGTCAAAATGAATTGATTTCCATTAGAACCCCCCCTCTCTCTCCCT
>NQII01000292.1:407741-421606 GCA_002778355.1 Clitarchus hookeri | reverse complement strand
TAGAGACGTGCGCAATTCCTGTTATCTTTCAGTAAAAGTTTAGACTCTACAACCGTATAAACAAGTGAGCATAGACCGTGGTTTCATTGGCCGCTGTACTTTAATCAACGTCGCCTACGTCCTTTATTGCGGTTTCTCAAACACGGCAGGTGTGTCCATCCCATTCGACTGGTTATGAGTGTGTTTCGTTTCAACAGCTCTGTACTACCTCTGTTATCAATACTCAACATAGCCTTTTGCAGGGTGCCACCCAGCACAGCTAGAAAACTAGTACAAACGATCCTCAATGCTGCTCGGCCAAATGATCTGTGCATTCGGGGCGGGGCAGGACTCTCAGCGCTAGCTAATGGGAGGGGACGATGCAGGCATTGGATATGTATATTCAGTGGTCGAGGGGACTACACTCATCCTTGTTCTATGCATCTCACTGCCGTCGTTCGTCCACGCGAGCGAGCGGATGTACATCACGTGCACACAAATATCAATCACAAGCCCAGTCGCAGGCTACGCGGACAGGTCAAGTGCCACGGATGCACAGTAGCCTCGGCCGAGTAGACAAGCGGTCACCAGTACTCGTCAGCGGTATCGGAATAATAGTTGACGTTATTGAAACTACTGACCAGTGAAATTTGCGATCGCTCGAATGCGGCGCCAGGACTACTTTCAAAAGCGCGGTTGCACTAGCGGCCAGAGGGATAGTCGGTCTCCGAGGCAGGAAAGTGGAGAAACTCGCGAGCCGGGGAAGTATCGGAGGTAACCCCACACAGAGCCCGGAAGTGGCGCTAGCAGATAGATAACCCCGGAGTCGCGGCAGCACCGCCCGGCAGCTGCACAGAGAAAGCCGACAGTAAATTCGCGGAACAACCTGTCGGCCGGGCCCCCGTGCGCGCCTGCCTGCGTGCGTTTTTCCNCCGATATCACTTCTCGAATGGTCGACGATATATACATCTGTTTTGTTATAGCGTTTTTGTAATCTTACAAGAATGCCGTAGTTATATTTCATGGGCGTCACCAGAATTTTTCCCAATTGGTTAAGGGGAAGGGGGGGGGGCATAGAGATCAGAATACGTATTCTTCAGAAAAGCGTAACATTTACAACCGGGCCGACCTCTCGTGGCGCAGTCGGTTGGTGCGCCGACGGTCTATGGTGCGGTGGTTCTGGGTTCGAATCCTGGGTTAAGCATGGATGTTAGTTCAAGTTAGGTCACAAGTTTGTAAGACACCACCTGATAAACCTTCAGGCATAAAACCGGGGGACGTTAATAAACCCTTTCTAATAAATTCTAACCAATTTACAACCGGATTTTAAGCAAAATAAATGCAACATCCTTCCGTGACAAGTCATATGAAAAAATTAGTTTATCTTTAACAATAAAGCATTACAATAGAAACATTACAATCAAAACATTACAATTAAGACATACGTTGTTATCAAACTAAAATTATGGGGAAAATAATGACCTGTGCTTACTACTCCTTAGCAAGGGCATGAGATTTGGAGTTACATCGCTAATAAGAAATTAATTTGTTATATAATAATAGCTATTCCACTTAGTTACGAGAATGATTGCGAACATTATTAATTTATAAACGATAGCTGTAATTGATGTCTCATATTTAATAGAAAAAATATCCAGTTTGCAGGGAAGGGCAATTGCCTCTTCTTCTCCTCTGGCTGATGCCCATGTTACATATACACATGTATGGTCTCGCAAGAACACATTTNGGCAATTGCCTCTTCTTCTCCTCTGGCTGATGCCCATGTTACATATACACATGTATGGTCTCGCAAGAACACATTTTACACATGCGAGAGTAGCAACGTCCTGCGAATAGTGAAACTTGCATGTAGTGGCATGGATTCAGTTAAACAGCGGGGCGTATGTCGATCATCATTCTTGATGATTCCACANTGAAACTTGCATGTAGTGGCATGGATTCAGTTAAACAGCGGGGCGTATGTCGATCATCATTCTTGATGATTCCACACCCGAGAGTCGTGAATACTTGCAGTTGTGTTTGTAAAATGTTTTGGATGCACATTGGTAGTTGTTGCTAACAACATAACATATTTTAACGTAAGCAGGGACTGAAATACTCTCAATTAAGTTGGCAGCGAACTAAGAGAAGTAGCCTTCTAACTAGTCGTAAATATCGAGTTTTTATCACCTGCAATTCAGTTTCTTTTTGTTGAATGCAAATGAGAATAAAATCTGGCGTGATTGTAACACGTTTGTGTTTCTAACTAATTCACTCCGCCAACACTTGACTGACACAACATTCAAGTCACCTGGATCATTGTCCCCGCTCCGTGTGCCAACAAAATGGCAGTTCACTACCAACGTGATTTTAAGCGTCAATTTGCAACTCTTTAAATAAAGTATTAATATACGCTATAAATTTCGATAAATTATAATACATAATGAATATCAATAAATGTTATACGTGTTATCAGTTAAGTGAAGTTGTTTATTGCTTTCTGCTGTATCTCGACGTAGTTTCTTGTACCAGAAATTCTTGAAATTTCGCATAATTTGCCGACCTAGAAAATGTGTTACTTACGCAGTTTAAGTTCGTANTTGTACCAGAAATTCTTGAAATTTCGCATAATTTGCCGACCTAGAAAATGTGTTACTTACGCAGTTTAAGTTCGTATAAATTTTGAACCTCGAATAAACATGTTATATTTGCGATGTATTGCAATTTCGGAAATTCAAATAAATGTGTGTTANGAAATTTTGAACCTCGAATAAACATGTTATATTTGCGATGTATTGCAATTTCGGAAATTCAAATAAATGTGTGTTATTTATTATTTACGCGATTCCCAGTTTCAAGTTAATACCTCAGTACGTAAGCCATTCGTTTTGAGACAATGATATTATAATGTTTCATATTGCACGTGAAACATTCCTTGAGTGTTAGGAATACGTCAAAACAGTATTATAACGTTTGTCTGAACAGTTTAATTTATATGAGCCGCTGTATCAAACCGTAAGTACTAGCTTACACGATTAACCTTCAAGGTAAATAATTTGGGGCAAAATTATATTCTACATTAAATGCGTGCATGCAGTTTCATGGAATGCATTGTCAACAGCAAGGGATTGTATTCTTCGTATTCTGGTTACGTTCATATCAGTGCAGGTATTTAGATTTTATAAGCGAGAAGTGATTTTTTTTTGTAAGCAAAACACTAGGCCTTGAAAAAACGTTAGTGTAATGTACTTTAAAAACTGTGTGTCGGGACAAATTTTCACGAAATATGCATCGAGTGACAGGTGTTGATGTTGTGGTATTCTGTAAAAATTTGGATTAATTATGTTTAGCCATTGTTGAGTTTCCTGACATTGTTTTCGTTACTCGTAACGTAATAGCAACGCCCGCCATTTGCTTGTGCGTAGTTTTGTATGAAATATTGATTTATGAGGCATTTATCCATTATATTTATACTGGTAAAATGATGATAAACGTAGTTGTTAAGGCAATTTAACAATTGTCGAAGGCACGTTGTCTTCTGTGTGAAGGAGTAAACACGCCATTATCTAAAAGCGTGCCTTTATTAAGAGTACGACACGTGAGTATAATAGACGATCGCTTCAACTTTTCACACGTGTACATGTCAATAGTGCTGGTTACAATGTTTATTAATTTTCGTTGTCTGTTTAATGAGTATGTAGGGGTTATATGAGCTACCTGGTGTAGCCACCAGCTGGAAGTCACATGGCCGTGTTTATTTTGATAGGCACGCGGAAAGATACGCGACCAACGGGCTGGAAGTAGAAACTTAGCAGGGCTTTCTAAAGTTCTCACTTTACCGTGAACGGCCTTTGCCGTATCCGGAATCATCATCGGGCCGTAAGGGGGTGCTACACGTGGCCGGGCAAGTATCTGCAGTTGAACTGCTTATGTTTTACTCGGGTGTGGGCAGATATTCGTCTTGTGTACACGTGTCTGACCGCCTTGTATACGCCATTTGTCACCGTCAGGATTTGTTCTGCAGGAGTTCTCTCGTACGAGCAGTTGATAATGGCGGTGCGGGACGAGCTAGTGCCATAAACCAACCTCAACGACTCCCGACGCAGAGTGGACTGCGTGTCAGCTCTGCAAACACTGTGCGGTTTGCTGTCGCCGCCGAGTCTTTAATGCCAGGATTTGCTACCCTGTCGATTTGTGGTGCTTTTCATTTCTCGCTAATCCTGGCTCGGTTTCTTCTTCCTCAATCCGTTCCCCGGCTTCTGTCCTGGGTGGCTCTACCAAGTACTTGGCCTTCCTTTATAAAAGTTCATATTCTTCAATATTTCTGGGATATGTTAATTAAAGCACTTGATAAGTTCTCGCAACCAATACGAAATTTTTGCACGGTCCGACAGCGGCCTGGCGGACTATTCAGTAATCCACAAACTTTTGCTACAGAAGAGTAATTTGAAATTCCCATGATTTCAAAATGTTTGTAATGTGTACGCTCCCACGTTTTGATTTTAATTAATTGCCTTTTCTCCTTAATAAAGAAATGTAAATCGTTAATTTATTAAAATGGCTGTACATCTCGTGAATGCAAGCAGGAGCGGGTCGATAGTTTGCCGGGAAAGTAAACATTGAAAAACTTGGAATATCGACCAGCCAGCTGAACTCGAGAACGCTTGGGGGGTAAATTTCGATCGCTGGACTCGTGTAGGACATCGATACAGTCTGGTCAGACTAAAGCGTCCTGAAATATAAAAAATCCTTGCTTATCCCTGACGTCAGGTAATGTGGACTTGAGCGTGATGGAGGGGGGGGGGGAGTAACAAGGACGTGACGTCAC
The DNA here is from genome assembly GCA_002778355.1 of Clitarchus hookeri. NCBI lineage: Eukaryota > Metazoa > Arthropoda > Insecta > Phasmatodea > Phasmatidae > Clitarchus > Clitarchus hookeri. The sequence continues at coordinate 416,799 of NQII01000292.1, read as the reverse complement.
GTAAGAGCAGAGAGTGACGTCATGTCTGAAGAGTCCTCCACAAGCAAGTAGCCCTGACCTACCGTAACATCACGAGGTGGCGGATTACCACAGCTTCTGCATGGTTGCAAAACATCTTTCGCATTACACTGTGCTGCTGATTAATTACACTGCGCTTCAAATTAGTGTTAGATAGTCTTCTTTATTTGCTCGTGAATAGTTACGAGGTGGTTTGGTGACCATTTTCGCAAAACCTCACAACATTTTACGACTGATCAAATCTACCCTCTTGGGTAACAGATCAAATGAAAACTCGCACAATTATATCATAATTACCACTGACTGAAATGTGAATTCAGTTAACGATATTTAGCTGGACCCAGTAGATTGATTGAGCATTATAAGCTATTCCGCGATTAACTGGGTACTTTTGAAAATCTATGTAAAATTGGATTTGCGATGGACGAGGTTACTCTATTCGTGTGCCAATTGTGACTGTGGATTTGCTACGAAAGTAGGTAGCTTATGTTATTAACAGGCCAAATCGTGATTTTACCATCATAAAACAAATAGAAAAGAAATTCGGTGTACGCGGATTTAAAGATGAGACTTTCTGCTAGATTTCAAGACATGGAAATGCGTCTTCCACATAGCTGGCTACTTTACTGGATGCATACCAGTCACACTGTCCGTTAAAATGTATGCAGTTTGAAGCAGGGACTTCCTTTTCAAAGGTTGCTTTGTGCTTCATAACCAGCGCAGCAACTGAACTAACTGACCACCCTTGTGATAGAGAAATAAATATATATTTAAACGTGGTGGAAACCTCAGTTTAACCAGAAATTCAACTATGTAGTGTATGTACTTGTTACCAAACGTTATGAGGGGGTTTACGTCTTCTTGGAAATTAATTTGGTCGAAAATCACAAAATATCAAGAATATCGGGTTTTCCGCATATTTACGAGTATCTGTGCTGGAAGCAGCCTTGATTTGACTCTGCAGTCACCGAAAAAGCATCTTCTGCGGGGAGTTCGGATAAGACCAAGTATTTTCCCCTCACAAAATTCGTGCATGCTCGGTATGGAATGTTTACTAGGGACATTGCATGTTCCTAAGACACTGTCATTGAGACATCGAGTATCTAGTTTTTTTTTTTTTACCTGTACTAGTTGTGTGTAATTCTAGTATTGTTTTCTGGTTTGGTGGAGTAATATTGATGCGTACCACATCGCGATGCTTTTTAGGCACACTGTACAAATTATCGCTTGAACTGCGGGTGTGTCGGACTTGACCTGATTGATTGCTGGTTACGTGTTTACGAGAGTAGAGATAGTTGGCCACCCACTCGCATGGTCTCCCATGTGTGTGTGTGTGTGTGTGCGTGCGTGCGTTGTTGTACAGTGTGCTGTGCGTGCGTGTCGCATGTTTGTTGTGTTTGGACAGCTTCAACTGGGTTCATAATTGAAAGCATAAACAGAGGTCGTGCGCACAAGAATTGACAGTTATGATCTTGAACGTATTGATTACAAATTGCGCGTAAACATGTCATGTGCAAGACACGCCCTAACACAGTGCATGGATGGAATGGTTCATTTCTTATGCCGATGCACGAGACAACAGCCAATCACAGCAGAGTATACATTTTCAGGAAAGGACAACTGGCTGTGTGTTACGAGAAATTTTTAAAGCCAACTCTTATAAATCACTAACCATCTTCAAATAAATGTGACACTAAATCTGTTAGTTTTATGTACACACAGACAGCCGAAACTATCATAATTCGCCAACACTGCCAACTGACGTCAGACTAGCTGTACAATTTCGTTGGCTAAAATAATTCGCAAATATTAAATAGTGTGTGTCAGTTTCGCTGTATGTATGTGGTCATGTGCAATGTCCTACTGTGGCGTCCTGTGCTCTGTGCCTGTGTTTTCCAATTGTGAACCCGCCATCACCTGGAAGACGTGACATGTCGTGGAATGTTTGTTTGTTGGTTCTCTGTTCTAGACGGGCATTCGGATATGGCGGGCCCTGCAAGTACGTACCGTCTGGAATGCCTGCATTTTGCTTTGTGTGTCTCGTGGCTTTCCCTAGCTGCACCAGGGCTGTGTCCTGTGTGTGCGGGTGGCATCCCTGGCGCCTGCAGGGGCTGCGACCAAGTAGAGCGGGAGACCTCGCAGTAGGGGTGGGGGGGTGCAGCAACACCGTGCTCGCCCTAGCACAGCATCTCAACTGCCCCTGCTCTCACACGTAGATACGTATGCGGGTGTAGAGTTAGTACGGATACAAGTGAGGTTTACTCGAGTATACAGGCTGTCCCAATAAAATGTACTCACCTGTTGAATGGCAATAAATACCGTGTTCATTAACAAAGGTACATGTGTGATGATGGTAAATGAACGATATGAACGTAGAGTATAATCACTTGAATCAAATGAACATACACCCGTCCCGGCAGGTCATCACAAGCGAATAACAGCACTGAAGTACAGCCACTCTATGGGCGAGTACATTCTATAGTGACATTCTGTATAAATGTTGCATTGTTCCCGTAAGGAAGTTGTACAAGCGGAAGAAACAGACATGTTCACGAACCGCGCGCCAATACTTTGATTACTGGTGGCAGAGGCAACAGTTTTAATTAATGTCTGTTGATAAAAAATTACATTAAAAAGATGAGAGATCGGGTGTGTAGTGGACTGATGTGATGGAAGCTGAATATTGTATAGATCTTCAGCCTTCATGTTACAGTTCTTGCAACATTTCTGTAGTCCACATCTCCTTGCTAACATTTTAACGTATGTCAGTTGCTTGGGATAGTTGCGCGTTGCACGCTATTAGTCTAGTTGAGTCTTCAAAACTTAAGACTTGCCGTGTTCTGTATTATTGCATTCAAATGATTGTCATTAAAGAATTACATTTAACTTTTATGCAGAAAATTTCTAAGTGTCAATGTAGAATCTGCTCATCTAAAAATTGCAAGGATTGTCTCTCCTCTCTTTCCATCCGTAATAACGATTTAGAGCAGTGTCCGAAAAATTAACTGTTTTCACATTATTTTGTTTTCCTTTTTAATTTCTTGGCTGAGGTTTTTTCTTTTTCAACTTAAGTTTCGTTTCGTAACGTTGAAATATTTTCGACAAAATTTGCGGAGGTTATTAATCTTGATGTGTTGGTTCTTGTAGGACGATTATAGGAATGTCACTGGGGCAGTGACGTACATCTTAACGGACATACTATCTGGCCCAGTAAAGTTGGCAACGGCGGAATGAAAGAAGTTCCACGTCTTAATGTTGAATTGAAAGTGTTACGTAAATATTTGTTAATACTCAAATTATTCATTTTGGTTTCAGTTTTGTTATGCATATAAGCGTGAGAATGAGTACATTTTTAGAATATTTACTTTTAATAGTTTCTCTTGACCGACGCAAGAATAAAGTGACCAGGTCCATTGAAAAATTAGTTTTACGTATGACGTAAGAATACGCAACGTGCATACAAGTAGATCTAATGCTTGGTTTCCAAAAGTGTTCGTTTTACCGTGGATAGCTCACATCANATACGCAACGTGCATACAAGTAGATCTAATGCTTGGTTTCCAAAAGTGTTCGTTTTACCGTGGATAGCTCACATCATGGCACTGTATGTTTATAGGTTCAAGGTCAAGCACAAGCACATTGTAAACCCTGGTTTGGATCTAATTCTCTGCACGTTTGTATGCCGTGGACTCGATCGCTTTATTCATGGGTGCATCACACTTGAATGTTACGTTGTTAGCAACGAAATCATGTTACTAATGCGCCATATTATTATTCTCCAGGGCTCAAAATAGACATAAACTAAATTAAGCGTCCATAAATTTTATGTTGGAACATAAGAATACTTTTCATACGTCGATGCCAACTTTAGTGGAAGCGTGCCAGAAAGGGAAAATTGTTTTTTGTTGAATGTCGCTTTCGAAAGTGCTCATAATTAACCTCTAAATACCCGCACTTCATACGTCGAGCACGTAGTGTTGAACGCAGCAGCAGGAATAAGTGGCGGGGAAGGGGAGGAGGAGGTTGTGGGGTTGGTCGCACTGCAGGGGCAGACGCCAGGGATGTGGCCCCCCTGCGCCTGAGACATGTGCACGTAGATGTGAGCGAGCAGCATGGTCCATGTCCCAGCATATGTCCCGCGCCTGCGCAGTCCCCCCCCCATCTACCACGCAGCCATGACACGTGTGCACGACTGTCCAATGTTTGCTGTAGTCTCGTTGGCCCCCGTGTCTCCGCAGAGCGAAGACGAAACCGCAAGTCGCTCGCAGAGGCTTGCAACATTAGTGTTACTACTTTGCACCATGCTGGCCTCAACAGACCCGTGTACAGGGTGGAACTTAACTCTACCGGCGAACTTCCACAGGTGAGATTCTTCGTCAAAAAAATAGGCTGGAAATATATACACGATATACAGCCGAAGTCTGTTCCAGAATAGTGTAAGAAGCCTTGAAAGTGAAGCTGAAGCAGACTTGTATTGCTCGTAACGCAGCCAGAACGAGAGACAAATCTCAGAGTTTCTGAATCCTGCATTATTAATAAGTACAGATCATAAAGCAACAGGTTGCAGTTCTCAACCCCTTCCATAAAATTGATGGATTGGAACCCCAAATGCGAATTTACAAAAGTAGATATGGGATATTTCTGAGTAGTTATCTGAAAATCAACAATTCGTGTTTAAAATCCAACCCTGTATGCCATCATTTTCGAGAATTTAATGCATAATGAATTGCAAAATTTGCTGTGTTAACTCATANAAATCCAACCCTGTATGCCATCATTTTCGAGAATTTAATGCATAATGAATTGCAAAATTTGCTGTGTTAACTCATATAATGCATTAGTTTCTCGTCAATGGTGGCATTAAGCGTATAAACACAAGACGGCTTTCATTTCCCACGTACCTGCCGTAGATTAGAGCCGCAGGAGGAAACACAAATATCGCATAGCTACATTCTTAAATGCACAACTGGGATTNTACCTGCCGTAGATTAGAGCCGCAGGAGGAAACACAAATATCGCATAGCTACATTCTTAAATGCACAACTGGGATTCCAACCCATGCATTTTAATGCTCTGCACTTCGTAGTTCAATAACGCAATATCGAGAAACTTGAATATTTCACTCTCGTTCTTGCTGTGTTACTAACCATAATCACCATCTTCAGCTACACTTTCAAGGGTGGTTACACCCTTATCAAATAGACTTAGGCTATAGGTGTGTAAATATTTAGAGCTATTTTTTGACGAGGGATACCTGTCATATTTTGTCGGTAGAGTTCAGTTACACCTGTATAATGCAGGCGGATTCGTGTGTTTATTGGTAGCTTCCCAGATGCGAAGCCATTCGCTTTCTGACAGGACTATGCATGATTCGTGCACAGTTATGAAGTATTTATTCATTGGTACTGAGTTACCCAAGGCGCGTCAAATAATATATTGTCCAATGGCACTCGTAGCATAAAGATATGAGAGCTTAAGGTATAACGTGTCCGCAAATAATAAAGCAAATCTAAAAATTTGACTCTCACGCCAATTTCGCCATTTATGACAAGTGAAAGCGTTGGCTTGCTTCTAAAACCTCTTAGCTCTCAGTTTAAGGAAAAGGTACAGGAGATCAAAATAGCTTGACGAGAAAAAATTTGAGCTTTTATTACTTTAAAATTACAGGACCATGGTGCAGAGTGGACTTAAAATATTTTACCAGTAGACGCACTTTTAAAGTAACACACAAAACTTCTCCCAGAGTCTAATACTGGCGGAAAAAAATTGACTTGTTCTAAAAGCGATCCGACCATAGGATATCAACAGATAACTCGGCTATTTACGAAGTCCTGTTAAGGATCTACTTTTCTTTCACGTTTCGTATCCTTCCGCCACATGTAAAGTTAACATTGCCACNTACGAAGTCCTGTTAAGGATCTACTTTTCTTTCACGTTTCGTATCCTTCCGCCACATGTAAAGTTAACATTGCCACATGTAAAGTTAACATTGCCACGTGCCCGGTCACTTTATTCATGCGACATTCAAGTGAAATCGTGGAATTGNTGCCACATGTAAAGTTAACATTGCCACGTGCCCGGTCACTTTATTCATGCGACATTCAAGTGAAATCGTGGAATTGTCAGAATGTAAATGTGTATAAAACAACAAATAACGTATGTGGCAAATAACGTAAACTGTTAATAACTATTTCTAATCCTGCACTGCTCTCGTGAGTGCGTGCGTGCGTGCGTGCGTGCAAGGGTGCACTGTAGCTCACGTGTGTGTCATTACGGGCAATCATTTCTTTTCCACAGGTTGATCTCGAAAGTGTTCACTTTACCTCGTACAGTCTGATATAGTCCATTCACTGTTACTTCACACTTTCCTGAAGTCCTGCTGAAGTTCTACTTCCACGATATCCCTCCGCCTCATGCAAACATAGCTCAACCGAATCTAGAAAATTACAGTAAAGGGACAGCGCACCGCATTCGTGCGCGGTCACTGCAATGGCACTTTGCTCAAGAACTATTTCTTACTTCGCATTGCTAACACACCTGTTTTCTCCCTGTTTTTCTTGATTATATCAACACGTATAATACAAGAAAACGTTAAATTTATCCAAAAAATAAAGTACTTTTTTATGTTACTAGCTTGTAATACACGACGTATATAAGAAAGAACCAAACACGTTATGCATAGGGTGATTTTCCAAAGTTTGATTCAAAAAGCGTGCAGAAACTGCGAATAGACTAAACCATGTTTGAGTGATCAAGAATGAAAGTCGTTCAAATACCAAGAAATTGCGTCTGATAGAATGCACATAATTGCAATAATTGTATGTAAAGAAATAGAATGATGTTCCGAACCATTTGAAAGATTATGATTAGTTTGTCAACCTAACCTAGAGGAAAACATTGTGGCGTGGAACGGTTCTCATTGGACTACCGTGCCCCAGAAAAGAAGGTTCTTAACGAGGCTGCTTGGGATTCTGTGGACATCCCGGTTGGCTTCTCTCTGCGGAAACTACTCATTATCCGAACTTACTGTTCAGCTGGAATAATATTGCCCTTGCAAACATTGGGGCCTGAAAGTAATTGTTACATATGATATGCATACGTGTCATCACTGCGATCTGGGNGGGGAATTCTAGGCCTTTCTCGCACAATGCTAGGACTTCAGGACGTCGATCCTGACTTCCTTGCTTCACACGCATATTCTTTTATTTATGGAATGTTCAAGTGCGCACTTGTCACGCCTTTCTCAATCTCAAAGAAACATTCTGTGGCATTTTACCAATTATGATAATGCTTTTCCAGTTATGTTTCATCAATGCAACACTTTATCACTTACACTTGCTATTTGAGTGAATCTTGTTCAGCAGGAATGTGTTTACAAAGAATGGAACTTTCTTGTTTGAAAAGTGCATGATGGCTGTTTAGAAATCGTTTTCGCCAGCAGAAGAAATTGCCTGAAAGTTGTTTGCTGGAGGAAATAATGAAGTAAGTTAAACCTTATATATGTTTAGAAGATAGATATTTCTTATAGACTCTAATCATGTGGTGTAACCTAATTTGAATGCAGTCTTTTATTTAATTCTTGTCTTTTAGAATACAGCACTGTCTCAGTTTTCCTACGTTGGCGACACTGACGCTCATTGATCACGCGAGGGATGTAGCTGGTAACTTATTGGCATCAAATTTAAATTTTGAACATCTGAACATGGGAGACCTCTGTTTGTTTGGAAACATAAAAATTTGTCTTTTTTTTTACAGTCCTTTAAAAAATATATTAAGTATTAACCAAATATATTTAAACAGTCTCTCTTAGATAATTAATATTTTACCTCTAATTCAGCTAAGGCTACTTTTAAAACTTACTAGAACAAACAAAAAATTCAGTGAACATTTGTAGGAACAAGCCTTCGTGCATCAAACATCGTAGAGGATAAAAGCTGCAACTAAAAGGGGAAGTTAAATGACTAACTCTTAGCGGTAGTCATTTTGCGATGAACAAGCAGAATATTTATAGTGGTTATGAAATCTTGTATCGTTCTGTGTTTGAGGTTTTCACTAAATTTTCAGCAAAATGAAATTATGCATTAATAAACAGAAAAAGAATCTTTGTAAACACTTTTACTGTTATATGTAAAAAGGAACCATTTAAGTTAGTTTTTTTCATTATAACGTCTGTATCAGGCTACACATTTAAAAAAAAATTATTGTTAGAATAAATTAAGACATCAAAGTAAAAGTTTAATAAACAACAGCAATATTAACAACAGTAATAACAAAATTAACGCAAATATAAAATTTTAATTTATGTATATAAATTCTCGGGTATCTTTCAATTGCAATCATTGGTTTGTACCTTTCAATATACACTTGTTTTAAGTTTTCTATTAATTTTGAGATGTAGATTTTATTTTATTTTTGTTACTATTTTGATTTAAATTTATTATGACTAAATTTAGCACTATTTAAAATAATTGTTTACATTGCGTGTCTTGTGCACTTTTTGTTTTTGCTTCACGTCACACATTTGTAAGTTTAACAAGATATCTCGTACTTTGTTGGAAATTCACGGAGAATTTAATGATGTGAAGAATTTTTGAATCTGTAGATTTTGTCTTTCTGGGTGAGTTTTAGTATCTGCTGTGAGCGTGCTCGATATGCACCAAACTACAAACATGGGTTTCGTCTGCCCTGTCTCACAGACTGAAGTTTGATTAGAAATGAATGGGCAAACTCCACATTACTGCCGCAGTGTGGGGGTTGTATCGAACTGTCCGACATTTGCTTTGCTGGCGTTTGCATTCGTGCGTACTAAGTGTTGAAACCTGCGAACTAAGAGCTCTGGAGTGTGGTAACGTGCTTTGCACCGTTGTAAATGACTGGCAGGATTCCATGCAGTTATCTTGGACTGTAGCTCGTCTGTGCAATAACCATACACAGGATGGAAAAAAAACAATAAAATACCACTTATCGACTTTGATCAAATGCCTGGAGCCACTGGGTTGAACGAATACTTATGGTTTTTTACCTCACGATTGCGGCCGAA
>NQII01000292.1:391054-407725 GCA_002778355.1 Clitarchus hookeri | reverse complement strand
GGGGGGGGGGTTACTGATTTCACTCAGACCCCACTCATAGAACGACAAAACGTGTGCGTTCCCTACAATAGCGCCATGTTCAACATCGGTAAGCTGACGTCGTGTGTCTTTATTGGCATGTAGTTGTTGTACACACACTTTATGCGAAGTATCTTCACATAGTTGCGTGACGTGTGTGCAGGATTCCACTTGGTAGGAGCTGCCCGGTGATAAAACGCTGTATTGTGCAACTGTCCCCCCCCCAGCCCTCCGTGGGCTGCATTTATTGGCACTGTTGTACCATTTTCACTTTCCGTAGTCCTATGCACCCAGTGCTGCAATTTTCATAGTGATCTACTGATACTGTAGCTGTTGCACTATCTCGCATATGAAGACCCTTATTTGTGTGTGTATGTATGTATGTTTGTTTATATGGAGGCAATATCCTTTGATATGCACCGACACTGAAACCATTTTTTGTATTTCTGAAGTGGATTTTCAAATTCTTGGTTATTTATTAATCTTCTCTTGTTGCACAAGTTGTGATTAGTTTACGTCGAATAACCTTAGTGTTGGGTTAACTTTGTTTTCATTGGCTGGAGAGAAAATCTCTGTTGACAGTTTTCCGACATTGGTCGTAGAGGTATTAATTGCAGGTCGTGCTTCTCAGTAGGTTTAATTAGGTGGCTTGTGTTCTTCAAACAGCTTCATGATCGTACACATCTCCTTGAATTCATAATCAGTACGCTTTCATGACACTCCTGTTTCATATTTGCTAAGTTTGCATGAATTGTAAAACTAACATTCATACAAGTTTGTTACAAGCACGTTCAGTGTTTGGATGCATTACTTCTTCCCACCAAGCTGTATCTCACTGTCAATGCAAGACAATCGTAACTCCTAAAATTTAGTTTTTGCAGTTTTCGTGTTGGAAGGAGGTTAANCGTAAAATTTAGTTTTTGCAGTTTTCGTGTTGGAAGGAGGTTAATTAATACCAGTCTTTGAAAGTGCAAGACTGCTGCGACATTCTGTTTAACTTTACTGTACGCACCGCTGCTGCATTTCGGAAACAAATTTAACAAGCAAACGTATATAACACTTATTTACACGTGTGCGTTTTGAATGGATTGAAAGGGGAAATCTCGTATATTAATACATTTGTTAGTTAGTGAAATTTCCTTCCTGGCATAGTGCTCTTAAAAATATTTTTAAGAAATGCGAAATTCTTTTACTCTTACTTGCCGGATACGGAATTTGTAGTTATGGTTGTTTTGTGTTCAGGATGCGATATTAATTGGGAAATTTTNGCTCTTACTTGCCGGATACGGAATTTGTAGTTATGGTTGTTTTGTGTTCAGGATGCGATATTAATTGGGAAATTTTACTTGTTTCAGTACCAATTCGGCTCTTTCTTCTTATCTAGATTTTTCTTTACACAATAAACTCATGTTTATAATTTGTAAGTTTTTCTTAAGTATTGATACCTTCATTTATCTTGATTTAATTAAAACGTTGAGCTAATTAAACCAAATCCTGTACACCCACGTAGAAATCAGGAGGCCTGTAAAACGTAATTTTAAGATAAGCGAAACTTCACGGCTAGTGTAACATAGCTCTCACTGCTAACTCTAACAATAACACTAAAGCAATAAACCCAACTAAAAATTCTGTTATTTTTCTTTTCTTTTGCACAAGTAGGTACTGGTTAGCGCGGTGAGATAATGTGCACTATCCAAATACAGCCCCACCGACGAANACGCCCAGCCACTTCTGTCATTGTTTCTCATGAATGAAGTCCTCTCGAAGGCGTCGTATTGCATGGCGATCTTCGTCGCCGCACCTTCCCCCTCTCTCGACTGCACGAGCTGGCAAATAGTTGCGTCATGTGTTCGTCAGTATTCACAACCAGTAGGTGTTCTACTGGAGTGTGATTGCTGTTTTGACTACTGGGAGTCTGCAGTGGCGAAACAACTCGATTGTTGGATTGGGGCACCCTAACTATTTTTTGTCCACAGAGATGTATTGACATTTTTTACACAATCCCTACTGAATTGTTATAATATACTTACAAGAATGCCTGAGGGTGGCGTATTCGAGTTTGTGAGGGATGCGGGTCTTAACAAGACTAAAATAACAAAATTTGATTTTTTTATTTATTCACACAGCTATTATTTACAGCATTAATTTATCCATTTCCACTATTAAGACTTATTTCTCAGCGAGAGCAATATTTAATGTCAATTTGAACTCTAATTAACGTACTTCTTAATGTATCTGTTCGATTATAGTCAATTAACTCAAACTCCACATTAAAACACTTTCAGTCTTCCTGTTGCTATCATTTGTAATGTCTTTCACTCACACATTCAGTTTAATAGTCCAGCCTGGCAGTCGCTTTATTCGCTGCACCGATGCTCGAAGTCTCAGATTTTCCTCCCGCTGGTCACTTCTCTCGCCTCTCGTTTCACTTCTACTTCGTCGTCTATCGCTAAAACTCCAGCCACTTATGGCTCGGAGGCCTGTCGCACTTTTATACTAGCTGGCGTTGACCTGGAAAGTTCTACGCACCCCGAGTCACGCCGAGAGAAACTAGGGCAGCAAACCATCAGAAAATTCTTAAGATAAATACAGGAATTCAATAAGTTAAAGGTCAGGAGCGCANATTCTTAAGATAAATACAGGAATTCAATAAGTTAAAGGTCAGGAGCGCAAAATATTTATCGCGGGGCCACGCGTGGGGTGGCAAGCCTGTGTAAGCTGATCTTCGTGTTCGCCGCCCGCTCTTGGGTTACATGCGTGACCTTCACACATTTCTGCTCTCGCACGGATGCGAAGCAGCAGGCGCGTAGCAATAGATTTCTAATACTCATATCGGGTGTTTTTTAACTACACAGACAAACACCGGTAGGTTATTTCTCGGGAAAATGTAAGACTAAAGTGTATACACTTTCCCCCTAAAACTACTTTTAAGGGAGCTGTGCATCCCCCGTCCCCTCAAATATCCCAATTTAAAAAGAGCTTCTTGTTTATTGTTTGTTGCGTACCTCTCGGGCAACACACNCACACACACACACACACACAGGCACACACACACACACACACACACACTAACGAATACCATTTTATAATTAGATATTTGGGAGCGCATAACTCTATTAATAATCACTTTAAGGGAAAAGTGATACATATATTTTCGTCTTATTGTTAGAAATTGGGTTTCGCCAAATTTGTGAGCCTACTTCTGTGCAACTATTTCGTAACAAAGTAAATTTCTAAGTTTTATTGGCACGCAAATACCTGTTCAGAAAAATGTTTGTACAGCACCATTATTCAAATCTGATCCTAACTGAAATACCCGAATTTGTTTTTCTTAAGTTGGCGACAGCTCTAATGTGCGATCTGAACCATGAAACACGTGTGGTGGCCTATTTGTTCTCAATCGCTGCTGAAGTCACTGGACATATATTCCTCGTGGTTTACGTTATTATACTTCTGCTGGATATAATGTAGTGGCAACACTGCTGACATATCAGAAGCGAGAGTCCCAGAACCACGAGGTTCCTGTTGCCGATAATGGGAGGTTCAGTCGAAAANGGGGGGGTTGCGGGCACGGCTGTGTGTTATTCAGTCCAATACCGCAGTGCCGTGAAGTAGGGGAATAGAATGAAAGCGCCCCAACAATATGTTTACAAAACAACGTGCCGTGGGTCGATACTGAAGTGTCGCGTGGTAGAAGTACACGACACTGTTTCCAGGGACTGCGTGAAGCATGTGTTGATGCAGCATTGCCGTATCGCACCGTGACGCGATGGGCGGAAGGGTTTTCGTGAAGGCAGGTTTGCAATTCAGGACCACTCCCAGGCTGACCAAAACAATGGCGTCGCTATGCACATGCGCAGGAAGTGCTGAACCGCTACCAAAGGGAGGGCGAATACTTCCGTGGAAGGATCGTCACCATGGGCGAAATCTGGACTCGGGCGTACGAACTACGCTTGAAGCGGCAGTTCAGAGAGTTAAATCATCCTGGATCATCTCGCGCAAAGAAGGTGCGCCCTGCGCCAGGTGTGTAAGGTGATGTTTATTCTGGCGCAGGACTTCCTCTCAGGCAGACTGTCAGTGGAGCTTACTGCTGCGACTTCTTGGATCAACCTTCGCCCGCACTAAAGACAAAGAGACGGCCCTTCATGTCAAGGACTCCGTGATCCTTCATAACAATGCACATTATCACACTGGTAACGCTGGGACAGATCTCCTGCGTAACTGGCGTTGGAAGGTACCTAAACATCCGCAGTATCCACCCGATATTAGTCCCTGCTATCACGATCTCTTCGCCGAAATGAAAGAACCACTTCGCGGGATGCAGTACGGCACAAGAGGAGTCGTCATACATGCAAAATAACTGTCACTGAAAGACGTGAGATGGATGGACTGACGGGGAATGACACCTTCCACAAGTATAGGGCGAGTGAAGAGATTTGGGTGGCTCTTCGGTGGAAACGGAAGATCCCCGAGAAAACCCGCCGACCAGCGGCATCTTCCGGGACTATACCCACATGCGAAAATCCGGGGGCGACCACGTTGGGAATCGAACCCGGTTCGCGAAGGTCGGAGGCGAGTAGTCTAACCACTACACCACTGCGGCCCCTTTCCACACGTCTGGAAGAAGGTAGTATTCATGGGGAGGGGGGGGGGTTGCACTGAAGGTGTGTAACTGGTGTTTCTTCTGCAAATAAAACCAGATTATGCGTTATAAATGTTATAGTCTATTCGCGGTCTTTTCATACTTTTTGAATCAAATCTTTAAAGAATCACCCCATTCATGACGTCTTTCGTTGTTTCTTAAATGCCTTGTATCAAAAGCGTTTTATACTTCCGTTAACATAAAAAGTATCTTGTTTTTGTTTAAATCGAACTTTTACTTGCATTTTATTTGTAGGTTATAATATTTCATGTAAATTAATATGAATGAAAACAGAGAAAATGTGTGTTGGTAATGCCTAGTAAGAAATTGTTCTCATGCAAAACATTATTAAACTGTGTGCGCGCGGGTACGGTGCGTTGTCCCTTTGGCGTAATTTCCTGGACTTAAGTATACTTTAGCCGGGCTTCAGAGAAGTTAGAAGTAGCAATGAGAGTACTTCCACTGCNGTAATTTCCTGGACTTAAGTATACTTTAGCCGGGCTTCAGAGAAGTTAGAAGTAGCAATGAGAGTACTTCCACTGCTTTTTATCAAAGCCAAGTATATGTAGTGACGGACGGTTTATTTCTAAATGTTTATTTGAGAAGTGGCTGTGTAAGTGCGGAAGCAGGAATGTAAGTTAAGTGGAGGTACCGTATGGAACGGGCGTATCAGATGTAGGTCGGCTTGCACGGTTGGCCTCTGGAGCAGGAGAGCAGTTCCCACGGCCACACAATGCGACGGAGAAGGGAGCCGCATCATAAGTGCCGTAATTATCATGGTAATGAGGAGAGAAGAGATGCCAGGGCTGCGCGCACGCCATGCACTACTGATCAGGGGACGCCGCACGTGTCTCGACGGAGAATATAGTCCACTCACGGTCCCTTCACACTTCTCTGAAGCCCTGCTCAAGTTCTACTTCCATGATATCCCTCCGCCTCATGCAAACGAAGCTCGACCAACTGGGGCCGCGGTGGCTGAGCGGTTAGACTACTCGTCTCCCACAATGCCGAGTTCAATCCCCGGCCGGGTCACTCGCGGAATTTCGCAAGAAGGATTCGTGCCGGACGATGCTACCCGTCGGCGTGTTTCCTCGGGGTTTTCTCGTTTCCCCCNGGAATTTCGCAAGAAGGATTCGTGCCGGACGATGCTACCCGTCGGCGTGTTTCCTCGGGGTTTTCTCGTTTCCCCCACCCTTGCATTCCGGCGCCGCTCCATTCTCACCTCTCCTCGCCCTCATCGGCTCTCAAGACCTCGTTAAGNTCCCCCACCCTTGCATTCCGGCGCCGCTCCATTCTCACCTCTCCTCGCCCTCATCGGCTCTCAAGACCTCGTTAAGAGCCACCCAAATCTCTCGACTCAACACAACGTCATGCATGGGGTGAGTTTTCAAAGGTTTGATACAAAAAGTGCGAAGATACTGCGTACAGACAAGGGGACGACGACGGTGACATTGCGACAGGTCCCGGGTCAACAGCGACCTGATGCCCGTGCAGAAGAGGAACCCATTAGCCTTCACTTGGCGGCCAGGAAGTTTGCACAACCCCCTCCCTATCTCCCTCCAACCTCCTTCAAGGTCGAGAGCGCCGCGGAGGTTGCAAGTACTCTCAAGGTTTCTGCCCGCCTCGTGGCTTCACCGCGAGTTGAGTCGAGTGTATGCGTTGCCCTCTTCAGTTCCCACTCACGGATATAGTCTAGTATACTGCTCCATTGTTAATTATAGTATATACGTGGTTTATTCACACTTTATGAATCTAACATTTGCGGTATTTCGTAAATATATAATGTATCACAAGTGTTTTATATTTTTGATAACTTAAAAGTACCTTGCTTTTTGTTGAATTAAAACTTTTACTTATAGGTAAAGTATAAGTAGTAATATTTAATTTACAATTAATATGAATAAAACAGTGAGAAAAAGTGTGTGGGGGTAACGCCTAGTAAGGAATAGTTTTTATGCAAAATATTATTACACTGAGTGGGTAGAAATGCGACGTGTAGTCCCTTGATGTAACAAGAGAAGATGCAAGGTGTAGAGAGAGACAGATACACAGTGCGACAGATGTAGCGACTGAATACAGGGTAAGGACAAACGTGCGAGAGAACAAAACTCGGAAATACACTACAAAACTGCATTATTAATGACAGGAATGTCAATGGGAAAATATCTAATTTCGACTGGAAATTATAACTCTGGAGAGAGTGTAGAATGCAATTTATATTCTTATCAAATTATCTTAGGCAGGAAATGTGTAATTAATTTTCTAATAAAATTTTATTAGTAGCCTCAGCAACACTAGCCCCTCTCGTGGCTAATAACTTCCATTAAGATTTTATCTTGAAATTAAAATTTAAACTTTCAAAAGAAAAACTAATTAAATTGGGTGTCTTCTTTAAACTAGGTCAGGGTATCAAAAAGAGATAATGCCAAGGGCCTGTGGTACAACTTAGCAAGGATCAGTTCAAGTTGAAATATTCGTCTCTGCTACTTTAAATGTTAACTCGCTGGCTTGTCTGAATAACATTCAATGCGGAGAAATCTGGAAGTTCTCTAAGTTCTGGTCGATCAAGTTTTCGGCAGTAGCATCTCCCTGGATGCAGCAGGATATCATCTTCATAGGCTCGGGTCTGCAGTGCCATTACAGTCCCAGCACATGCATATATACACCGCGGTAGTTAGACATATCTAAACCTGCAGTATAACGCGGGAGGTGACCCCGATACAGGCCTGTCCCTTGTTTCTTGCTCTCGCGTCTTCGTCTCCTCCGAGACGGCCCATTTACAAGTCCGAACTCTTGTCTCTATCTTAAAACTAAGGAAAAATTCCTACAAGGTTGAACCCACGTGGGTCAGTGTCCTGTCGTTGAAAACAAAGATGGCGCAAAATCTTGTTCAAAAAGCATTATTAAATAACGCCGTCGAAGAACTGACCAATCACGAGAGAGCTAGAGGCAAGAATTACTCATCACGTCACTTTGTTACTATGACAACGGATCAACAACTTCCCAGAAACTAGGGCCTTCTAAGCACATTACAAATACTGCAAACTGGGAAAATATATAAATGTGTTGAAAAACTAAATAAAATCTGGAAATCATATGANACACATTACAAATACTGCAAACTGGGAAAATATATAAATGTGTTGAAAAACTAAATAAAATCTGGAAATCATATGACCAGTGAAAATACATACCAATTAACGTGATTAACATGCCAATCCAAATAACACATGAAATCATGTTAAGTCTTGAAAATACATGAATAAGTAAACAATTAACATTATGCATATTACCCAAATTCACGACGTCACAGCTTACAAATAGATCTTAAGCAGGACTTTCAAAAGTGCCCAGTTTACCGTGTACAGCCTTTACTCGTGTTTTCTCATTGCGCGTATATTATGATGTAATAAATTTGCGAACAATTTCTTAGAGTGAACTTTAAACTGCATCTTGGCTACAATAGTCATGTCTTCTAATATCATTGGATATCCTCGGTCTTTGCGAAAGCTGAGCATGATAAGAGGAGGTAAGTGTACCCAACTAGTTCCTCCGTTATTTTTGCGTTGCCTTTATATAAGCTTTATTGGCATTACGCGGGGGACGTCTATTCATTCGAGTGTTCTGCATTTTGTAATAAGCTCTTTTCGGTTTCATCCATTCCTCTTGACCCCTGAACTCTNATCATCTTCATAGGCTCGGGTCTGCAGTGCCATTACAGTCCCAGCACATGCATATATACACCGCGGTAGTTAGACACATCTAAACCTGCAGTATAACGTGGGAGGCGACCCCGATACAGGCCTGCTTCTTGTTTCTTGCTCTCGCATCTTCGTCTCCTAAGATACGGCCCGTTTACATGTCCGAACTCTTGTCTCTATCTTAAAACTAAAGAAAAATTCCTACAAGGTTGAACCCACGTGGGTCAGTGTCCTGTCGTTGGAAACAAAGATGGCGCAAAATCTTGTTCAAAAAGCATTATTAAATAACGCCGTCGAAGAACTGACCAATCACGAGAGAGCTAGAGGCAAGAATTACTCATCACGTCACTTTGTTACTATGACAACGGATCAACAACTTCCCAGAAACTAGGGCCTTCTAAACACATTACAAATACTGCAAACTGGGAAAATATATAAATGTGTTGAAAAACTAAATAAAATCTGGAAATCATATGACCAGTGAAATTACATACCAATTAACGTGATTAACATGCCAATCCAAATAACACATGAAATCATGTTAAGTCTTGAAAATACATGAATAAGTAAACAATTAACATTATGCATATTACCCAAATTCACGACGTCACAGCTTACAAATAGATCTTAAGCAGGACTTTCAAAAGTGCCCAGTTTACCGTGTACAGCCTTTACTCGTGTTTTCTCATTGCGCGTATATTATGATGTAATAAATTTGCGAACAATTTCTTAGAGTGAACTTTAAACTGCATCTTGGCTACAATAGTCATGTCTTCTAATATCATTGGATATCCTCGGTCTTTGCGAAAGCTGAGCATGATAAGAGGAGGTAAGTGTACCCAACTAGTTCCTCCGTTATTTTTGCGTTGCCTTTATATAAGCTTTATTGGCATTACGCGGGGGACGTCTATTCATTCGAGTGTTCTGCATTTTGTAATAAGCTCTTTTCGGTTTCATCCATTCCTCTTGACCCCTGAACTCTGAACTTTCTGTTCCCAGGAATTGAGTTTCCTTACTTCAACTTCTCTCTTGGAGCATCCTTGTACGGGCAGTTTCCTTTCGCTTTGCTTCGTCTCCCGTATTTTCTCTTTACATTTAACTCTCCTGTATTTCTCCTCGTTCTGTATTCACTCTGCCCGGCTTATCTCCCATTCTCATCCGGCTTAGCGCTTCCAATTCCTCCANTCTATTCATTCGAGTGTTCTGCATTTTGTAATAAGCTCTTTTCGGTTTCATCCATTCCTCTTGACCCCTGAACTCTAAACTTTCTGTTCCCAGGAATTGAGTTTCCTTACTTCAACTTCTCTCTTGGAGCATCCTTGTACGGGCAGTTTCCTTTCGCTTTGCTTCGTCTCCCGTATTTTCTCTTTACATTTAACTCTCCTGTTTTTCTCCTCGTTCTGTATTCACTCTGCCCGGCTTATCTCCCATTCTCATCCGGCTTAGCGCTTCCAATTCCTCCANTTTTCTCCTCGTTCTGTATTCACTCTGCCCGGCTTATCTCCCATTCTCATCCGGCTTAGCGCTTCCAATTCCTCCACTCTCTCCAATCCAGTCTTTCTAGATTTGTTAAACTTTGCACTGCACTCCAACCGGAGCTGAAAAGCTATTTCTGAAATCTAATTTTGAAGATGTCCGCAGAGCGTTCCATCCTTCATATACAACTCTTGTGGATACCAAATTAATTTTTTATTTTTTTTCATGACACCACTTTAATTAAATGAAAATTTATGCTATATTTGTCCTCGTAGTTATTCTATTTTTAAACATTGCTGATAACCGCTATGATGTACATGATGAAAAAAGTTGTTTGTGAGAAATGTCCTTGTCATACTGCCCTAACCGTGCAACATATGTTATGTTTAATCTCATGTCTGACGTTTCGATTAGATTATCTGTTCGGTTAAACATTCATTTTCAGTGCACGTGATTTGTCTTTACCATTTCAGTGTTTACCAGTTGTTTGCTAGCTTTCTCCTTTTCGTAGGAAACACAGACCTGCCGTCTCTTACTAATCAGATCGTTCAGTTTCCTGTGAATATTCTCCACGCATTATTCTAATAGAATTAGTTTTGCTGCAGTGTACATGAGTAGCCTTGGTTTGTTTTGTATTCAACTTTCGTTTTCGTGCACTTAGTCACCAACTGAAATGAAATTACGTAATTATAGAAATTAACAGTCCTGCAGAGTACTTAAGTGCGTTTTTTTTTTACTATTTCGTTGCTCGAACGCAGTAATTTAATTTTATTCCGTAATACTAGAAGTTACAGTTGTACTGCGTCAGAAATAATTGCACAGTAATCCACTGCACTTAAGTAACTGCTTACAAATATCGAACAACATGGTCTGCAGGTTACACCTTTCTTGATTTACTTTTAAATCGCTGCTGTGTAATGCAGCGTTCGCTCGGAGTTACGTTTAAGTGGCGTTCGCATAAGTTTCTAAAGGATTTAAATTAATTTTCGTATTAGTTAATCTTCCCAAACTCCACGCCTCTTTTCGCGATATATTTCTAAAGTTTCTCAGTGGTTTTAATTAATTTTAAGTGGGTTTATGGTGTAATGAAACTGATCAGATTGGCTAGTTGACTATCGTTTCATTTAGTCACTGTAATATACGGAATATAATAAAAGCACATTGATCAATACGAGGACATAAGCTGGTGCCGTCCTACACTCGCTCGCGAAACAGTCAAATGCGTAGGGAAGTCCCCAACCTTGTATATAGTCCTTTCGTGGTTACTTCACACTTTTCTGAGGCCCTGCTAGAGTTCTACTTCCAGGATATTCCTCCGCCTCGTGCAAACTAAGCTTAACCAAGTCTATGAAACTGCACCAAAGGACAACGCAGCAAATTCTTGCGCACTCAATTGTAATAATATTTTGCAGGGAACTATTTTTTACCAAGCGCTACCAACACGCATGATTTCTCACTGTTTTTTATTAATATTTATTATGAATTAAGTGTTCTAATTTATAAATAAAGTATAGATAAAACTAAAATTTAACGGAAAATAGGATACTTTTATGGTAACGGAGTTATAAAACCGTGATACATGGCGTATTTAGGAAATAACAAAACACGTGATATATGGGATGATTTTTCAAAGGGTTTGATTGAAAAAGTGTGAAGATACTGGTAACAGGCTATACAGGAGTTTAGTATGTTGCGTTGCACAGAAGCCGCTCTCACGTGAGGCGGGTGGGTGGGTTTGTCCCGGGCCGCGCTGCAAGGTGACTGGGGGGAGTGACGTGAGCCGGCATGCTGGGCGGGGNGAGAGGCACGTGCGCCGCCCCCTGGGGGCGGTGCGGCCCGCCCCCAGCCTGCCCCTACGCACTAACGGCCGAGCTGCATTTGTATAGGCTATTCATAGTTAACAGTACTGCCCTCTAAGCTGTCAGCCGCCAACTTACAATGGGGAGTCAATGTTAAACGAAATTTCCTTCTCACTGCGTCCATTTTAAACATAACTATTTCACACAAAAATATCCCACTTGAAATTTCTAAAATAATGTTTCTATGTTACGATAACTTCCCGATTGGTTTGGTTAATACATTGCTTTTTCTTAAATGTAATATTCAAATTTATGTATAACAAAATAAAATATGAATAATTTTTTTTTTTTTTATTTTTTTTTTTCAAAAATAATTTTTTACAAAAATATTTTCTGATAGTCACGTCGAAATGTTCTTTTTTTGTTTTAAATACTTATCTTTAAAATTGACGAAATGAGAAGGAATTTCGTTTAACATTGACACCCCATTGTAAGTTGCCGGCTGCCTGCTTGGCGGGCAGGGCCGTTAATATAGCACTTCAGAAATCAACGTTCCTGGAGAAGTTAACATAAAATATAACAGCTAAGTCCAGTAAAATACAATTGTATGACGTATTTAGGAAGCAGGCAGGTTTTTCAAAGGTTTGATTCGAAAGGTGTGAAGAAACTACGAATAGACCATAGGTGATTACGTACGTGATTTCTCGAAGAACATACAGACAAACGATTAAGCTGTTGAATGTTTAAGACCTGTTAAACAAGTACAGTTGCATAAAAACTAACATCAAAATCTTTAAGAGACAGATGCCGATTTTCATCAGATCGGAAAAGCCGGACAGCTTTGATCACCACAAAAAATTGACTAGACGCAAAGGAAATGCTTTTAAAAGGACTCGTCAGCGATAAGAACAACACCAAATGCGAGCTTGAAGGTGCACGTTTTTAAATAGTGCACACAACTGCAGCTAGCCTCTAAGATCCCGCGCCCCGTGACTTTCGTAGCAGTGTACTGACGCAGTCAGACAGCGATGGCCGCTGCATCTTGAGACTGCTCGTCGGTGTATTATCGCGCTGTACACGACTCAGTGAGTTTCTGGTTTTCAACAAACTCCCGACTCTATACTTACCCTCTCTAATGCTTTGCACAATTGTCTTTTTTCACGAGTAGCTTTTGCATCGCCATATGAAGGTCTTAGTAAATTGTTAAGGGGGGATGAAAAACTTGGAGGGGTGCCTTGTGATTGGGAGCATGGAGGAAATTTCACTATTTGCCACTTGTACGGCTTAATGGGAATAGGGCCTCTTTTCTGTTGGGGAAGTTCTTTGGCCTTTTTTTTATTTAGAGACCCATCACACAAAAATTGTAGCGTAACCCCCTCCCCAACCCCATTTGTGAACGTCGCCGGGCTAACGCAACTTCTCTGTTGGAAAAGTCAAACTTAAGGGGTCCGCCTGCCTGGATATTTTTTCCGAGTTTGAGGCCGAGAAGCGTGGGAGCAATAAAGGTGACACTGCCACACGCTAAAAGTGCGCCATCGCCACTACGCGCAGGGCTCTGAACTGGCGTGCAGTGTTCTTGTCGTGCTACGTGTACCTATTGGACTTCCAGCGGTGACCCTATCATTAGTCTGTAGCAAGGTCCAATGAATGCCCCTCAATTAATTATGTGTGAATGTAACGCGTGTATTTTGAGACACAGTTCTTTGAAGCTGTGTTCAGCTATGTCGGAGTGCCTCGGAAGGGTGTTTCTAATGTGCGCGGCATCTTGGAAGTAGTCGACAGGCATTGTCTGGAGTGTGCGTTCTTGTTATAGACTAGCACACTGGACGCACGTTTCGTTAACAAACCTAGGTTTCGAACACACGGCAACGCCAGTTCAAGCGCAAGGCAGGCTGGCCCCTTAAACATACGCGTCACTGACCCCGTGACACGATTCTATGAGAAATTGGTGAGGCACTGTTGCAGACGGACGCAGAAGACGAACGTCTCTACTTCATGTTAGTTTTTGGCTTCACTGTTAGCATGACCTTGACGGGTGGAGCCTGGAAGGCCAACTAACTTCATAGTGGATGTAGTAGGGGTTTCCGGGAACACGAAGGGCCGTTCTCGTGACCTGCGACACGGCGAAGTCCGTCAAGCCGCTTCGCAACTGTTGTCTCTGCGATGACGCCATTCCGCCTGTAACCCAACCTCTATCGCTAATGACCTCGAACCCTCCTCCTCCTTGCACGATGTGGTCGTTAGCAGAAGCTTCTTAATTGGCGCAGCTTACGTAGCCTGTCAAATGGCGCGCGGGCATTCAGCGGTGCGACGCTTACTTAAAGATATCTCCGTAGTTTTCAATGATACTCGCTCACGAAGAGTGTTTACACACAGTTTCACATTCATTGAGAAGTTTCAGTTTGATAAATTTCTAAAGAAACGAAGCCATTAGGGAGGAGGGGGAAAAATGCAGGAACTTAAAATAAAAACATGTTACTTGGACGGTGTAGTGAGAATGCCGAAGCATTGAATGAGAAGAAGACCAAGAGGTAGATGATAACCGTGGAGGAGATGTGAAGTGGGAAAGGGAATCTACTGAATCTATGATGAAAAGAAGAGGGACATACCTTTTACTCTCTAGAGGCAGTCTCTCTGTTTGGTATATGGAACTAGTTTCTAAAACATTCTATGTTGAAATAGTATGCAAGTTTTCGGCAGCCGTCTGCACATTTAACCCCTGCGTTCAAGAATGCTGATCAAATAAATTTAACTTGAGAAGTACAATCCGTGTATATTGGATGTGCTAGTATTCTAATTCACTGTCTTGTATGCCCTTTATCACTTATCAGACCAACAAAGATGGACAACGTGCTCCGACGTCGATCTTTTCGCACAATTTCGTCAATTTTTTGGACGTTCCCATTAGTGTTTAGAGTTACAGAGCGACCTCGACATTACTCAGTGTCACCTCCTCCCGGCCTCTACTCAGTAATTTGTTGTATTCGTACGCCATTGTATGAATGCTATCGGCATGCACAGGTTCCACACACACCGTTGGAGATGTTTTTTACTCTTGAAGGAAATTACGGATAACACGCGATACTCAATTGCTACGCTAACAATGACCCAGGCTTGCCAACAACTTTCTCTTTTACCAAAACTCAGTGCAAACTACACCACGCAAGTTGGGCCGAGGGTTATGTATTCGGGAAGCATCAAGTGGCATGCTCCCACTAAGGTTTGAAAACGACCGTAGAGGAGGGAGGGAGGAATTAGTTCCAGGTCTTATCTTTGAATTCAAAGTGTTTAATAAACATTTGTGAATACTAAATTTATTTCTTTTTAGTTTTGTTTTTCTTAATACATATAACGGTAAAAGTATATTAGTAAAATAACTACTTTTCTAATAAGTTTACAGTTTCGCTTGACCGGCGCATCAATAAAAGTGACCAGGCCCATAGTAATGTTAGATCCTTAGCAGGTCTTCCAGAAGTGCTCAGTTATCCGCGAGCAGCCTACACACANACCAGGCCCATAGTAATGTTAGATCCTTAGCAGGTCTTCCAGAAGTGCTCAGTTATCCGCGAGCAGCCTACACACACATGTGCCGCCATTTTAAACCTAACTACACGACATTCCTCGCGACCTGATGCTCCCAGCAGAGAGCGCAACTCGCTGCGTCTTCGCGTTGGAAACACNGCTCCCAGCAGAGAGCGCAACTCGCTGCGTCTTCGCGTTGGAAACACACTCGCACGTCGACGCGTCTGGACCAGCATAGGCTGTTCGCTGTTAAGTGCGCGCTTTTCAGTCCCTAGTTACTTTTCCTAGCAGCCATTTTTATATCCTTCCGCTACGTTTTAAAATAAATATTGCCGTGTAAGTTACAGACACAGTAAACATATTTCACCGGACTCGAAAGTTAACGCCTGTCGCCACAATAAGATATATTTATTGACTATTATTCCAAGAGAGAGGGCTTCAGAAAGTGCTCACTTTACCTTGAATGGCCTATAGCATACAAGCTACCCTGCTGGCAGGACACTAATGAGAGGGTGTTACTAAAACAAATATACAGTGTATTTTTTTTAGGAAAACGAATGTACTTCTTGTAAATTCGGAAGTTATGAAATTCTTGGTTCTGGAAACTTTTACTCCCTATACTGTTCATAAGTGCAAATGATCTCGTTTAGCATGATTTGTCATGGGTTTAAAATGCTGCATTTTAAATTCATCTGTTGGCAAAATATGAAGTCTTGGTTATCTTAAGTTATGTTTTTCAAAATTGTCACTTTTTTTTTTACGTTTCTGGTTTACAGCGAAGGGCTGATCGGGCCGGACGAGGAAGAAGATTATAAACTTAACGTCGTCATAAACTTAAAATAACTTTCCGCGCTTTACCCGGGAGTCGAACCCTGAACCCCCATCATTGCTCCAGTAAGCAAACGATGATTAGATATCGGCAACATTTGGAAATATTAAAAGATATTATAGACATCACCGATGAATATTATCAAATATTGTGCCATGCATGATTGATTTGTTTACTGTTTTAAAACTTTCGCATGTAAAATTGTTTTCTGATACGAATTCTTTGATTGCATGACAAAAATTTTTTCTTTAATGCACATAGCGTAATATAGTTCCTTTCCTCTAATTTCCTACCTCACCCCCCCCCCTTTTTTTTCTTCCCAATTCCAAAACAACTCAGTCCCTTTATTTCTCGTGAAGTCCAAGTTCACCTATAAAATTCTCACAGTTTCATAAATGGCAGTTATTTTGTTTAAATATTGTTTTGCAACTTTTCTTTTTCTCTCTTCATTGCTAGCAACTGGCGTATTTGCCTTCTTGTGTGCTTCTCAGAGTGGTTGGGTATTGGTATAGAAGCAAGTGCATACTTTTATTCTGTGTATTCCATTCAAAATAATAATTGCTTTGTAGTATAAATATTTTTTTTGTACATTTGGAAAGACTTGCAGTTATTCATTCCCTGTACTAGGGGCAAGAATATTTTAATTATCAAGTCACATATGTTATTTGTTCGTGTAGGTATATA
>NQII01000292.1:367145-391003 GCA_002778355.1 Clitarchus hookeri | reverse complement strand
GGGGGGGGGGGGAGGATCTAGTTGAATTAGCGCAAAACTGAAGTACAGTTGGTATCCAATGTGTTCAAAATGCATGCATGTATCTAATACAACGTTTACTGGCAAAAAGTGTGAATTACAAATGTATGTCTGTGCAGAAACGTGTGTAGTGGTTTGCTGAGATAGGGCGGCTCTTGACATTGAGGTCTTGAGAGCCGATATAAACTTATTTAGTTCCATTCACAAATTGGTGTCGTGGTGGCTCAGTGGCTAGAGCGCTCGCCTCCCAAACGATAGGCGAACCTGGCTCGATTCCCGGCGGGGTCGCCCCGAATTCTCGCACGTACGAATCGCGCCGGACGATGCCGCTGGAGGCTTTTCTCTCTGATCTTCCTTGTATAATATATTAGCGGTTTCTTCACACTTTCGATATCATAACTTTGAAAAATCACCCAATGTAAGACGTGCTTGGCTGTTTTTAGAGATGTCGTGTATCACTCCTGCAACTTGTTCAGAACTAAACAACATACAGTCATCTTTATATATCCGTGGAATTCTCTCTCCTTTTAACTTATTTTCAACTCTCTAACGGTATTTCAATATAAATTATATACCCTTTTTTAATTTACTAAATTCTAACAAAATAAAGAAATTTATAAATAAATTCGCCTGTCAGGAAGGAAAGTAAGATATGGGTATGTGCTTGCTCAGCGAGTAGCTGTAAATTAAGCAAAGGGCTGAGATTCAAATGTAGCAGATAAAAGGGAAATTGGTGTGTTAAATTACTTGAAGTTCCTTACAGTTCGCGTGCTCATTGCACACAGAAAATTATTATTTAATGGTCAAACCTCTGGGTGAGTACTTACTTCAGCTTGATATAGCTTCTAGTATAATAAGAATATAATTATAAATGCGGCAACTCGCATTATTTAGTTTAAAATCCAGTAAGAAAGCAATCAAGTTAGTCTCAACAGTTTAGTTTTATTGGATAAATGTAATAAATCATTTGTGTTGGGTGGGTAGCGAAAGTTAGAAACATGTGCTATAGTGAACATCTTCGAACTCCAGTCGAACACCACAGCAGAATGGCATAAAGCAGTTACAAAGTGATGCTGGGTCACCCACCAGTCGGCGACCAGCCTTTGAAGTGCAGGCCACCAATCAAACCAGTCCGAAATTATGTACAACACAGCTGAACAGTCAGTCGCAGAATATGTTTAAAACTGGAGCATGACTTTGGTTTGAGTAATGTTGTGGTTCGGAACCCACTGTAATGTCCCATCATGTAGCCCTCCAGCGTAATCATGATATGTAAAACACAAACGGCATATTTGAGAACAACATACAAAAGACCAACAAAGGCACAGACACAAGTTAATGCCGCTATGCAGTTTTCTGCAGAAGTATATTCCATTGCGATGGTCACCTGCACACAGCAGCACACAAGGCATTGCGATGCGTGGGCACTCAGACGCACTACTTGCTGTGGCGGCAGCGCACATGCGGGAAGGCGCGTAGCTGGCACTACTTACAGCGGCAGCGGCGCATGTGTTCGCAGGCGCGGCTATGGGTGCAGGTGATCCGCGAGCTGCGGCACGGCGTCAACCTGAAGAAGGTGGGGCTGTCTCACGGCCGCGCGCCCATAGAGTACGAGCTGACTCCATACGAGATCCTCATGGACGACATCCGCTCGCGGCGCTACAAGCTCAACAAGGTGATGGTGGACGGCAACATCCCGCACCGCGTCAAGAAGGATGCGCACGCCGTCATCCTAGAGTTCATCCGCTCGCGCCCGCCTCTCAGGAAGGTACAGTACGTCTCCCGCCCCGCCACGCTGCGTCCTAGGGCTGTGCTATATACACTTCCTCTGTCAGTAAATATATCGATTAATTGTATCGCCTCTAAAAGTGCGGGAAATCGATTGCAGTATACTGTAATGCATGCTGACACCTATATCGCAGCAAGTCGTATATATAGCAGCATTCGATGTATTAACAAAACTTTCTTCCTGCGATAGTAAAAAGGAATATCTTATCATAAGCAAGAACATATCGATATATCGCACAGCCCTACTGCGTTCCCGATAGGTTCGTAGCAGTCAGGTGGAAATTGTCTGCTTTTGTAGAGTTGTTAGAGCAGCTCTTATATTGTGCTAGTTGTAGAGAATCGAAGGGTTTCGTTCTTTACACCCGAGGATTATTTGAATGTAACTAAAATAACTTAATTACAAATTATATTTAGTATTATTTTATATGCTGGTTCATGGTTAGATTGAAAACTTTTGAGAAAATTCCATTTCGAAAATGCATTGATTTTAACATGCACCGACTCGAATACCTGGCTGTGACATTGACAGCGAAATGTAATTTTCATAATGTAAAGTCTTATTAAAATGATTATGTTAAACTCTGACTAGTGAAATTGACGGATAGTAGAAACTAAGCAGGGGTCTCTAAAATGTTCACCTATTCATTAATCGAATGTACGGTTTTTGAAATATTTCCAGAGTGGCTAACAAGTAGAAAGCCCTTGTACCCATGCCTGCAACTTCTACTTGAGAGACTAACCATTGTAGAAACAGAAGCCTGAAAATGCGGGAGCAAAAGTAACTACTGTAACGCATGCCATTCCAGCTAAAATACTGACAGTTTATCTATTTCAGGAATAAACATATTGCATTTCTTGGACACACGAGATTATTACTCAAACATGTATATACGAGGGGGTTTGTTCATCAAACGAGTCACTTTCTGTAAGCTACCTTTCCAAATACTACATCAGAATGCTTTCATAAGTGATCTGTTTCTGCGACTGGGAAAGCCCAGAACCTAGTCGTGTAGGACAGATAAGGCCGCAAAGTTCCTCTGCACATTTTCCCCATTTAAGGGAGGTGGCTCGTTATATGCTTTCGCCTTTGGGTGTGTGCGTTCATTCCCTTTAGAAAACTTCAATGCGGACTCCATAAATACATTAATTTGTGCCTTCGCATGTCTCTATTCCTACCTTATCTCTGTTGTAAAGGCACCTTGGAGACATGCATTTGACTTCTGATGGTATTAGGCTCCTTTGGTTTATTCTAAAAATAACCCATATTTGTAGTATCGACGCATCGCCTATGCAAGTCCTCAGGTATCAAATTTTTAAATAATTTCTGATTCAAGCTCTGGGCATTCTGCAAGAGACACAGATTCGGTGAGTTTT
This sequence comes from Clitarchus hookeri, assembly GCA_002778355.1. Classification (NCBI taxonomy): domain Eukaryota; kingdom Metazoa; phylum Arthropoda; class Insecta; order Phasmatodea; family Phasmatidae; genus Clitarchus; species Clitarchus hookeri. Next base: position 387,823 of record NQII01000292.1, on the reverse strand, counting down.
CTTGATCTTTGTCTCCACAATGATCAACAGCTCCTGAATTAAATTGAAAGTATTATGTTTCATACTGACTTCCATTCGCAATCATTAGGACATGAAAAACAGCGATGTTTTGATGCCTAGAATATAAGTAACGAGGCAGGATTGTTTCCTTCACACTGGAGCTCTTAAATATAACGAAGGAGTTATATTTAAGATAACTCTGATCTTCCTTTTTTTGGCCATACCTACTTGATAAAATTTTAACCTAGCTGTATCTGTTTTCCAAGGCATTGTATTTTGGAAACGCTGTTAACTAAAGAATATGGTGTTTCTTGGGCCATGGGAGGCGTAATTTTCTGCACGAAATCGAACATTTACTTACCCACATCTCCCAAGGTTTCCACTCAACATAATTTTTGCATAAAACTTCTTAGCACGATGCTTGAGTATTTTCATTCATACCATAGCAGGGTTTTTATTTACACATCTTGTTCGTCACATGCTAATAGCTATCTAGTTGAGGTTGGCCAAATTTTATTTCAAAGTTTTTCACTAAACACATTTGATGCGTGATGGGTACATGGGATAGGCATTGTGCTGTATTTACAGTACACCCTGAGAGGATTATCCGCGGGGCTGTCCCGACGTATAAGGATACACGGGGAAGAACCGAAGTCCACAGAAACAGAGTAAGTCTCTAGAAATATCTGATATAAGCCCTCGACGAAGGAAACAGGAGAGCCCCCTACGAGATTTAATGCAGACACAGCTCACAGGAATCCCCGAAACGTCCTACCACACCCTCCCTCCACCCCAGTTGGAGGGCACAAGCAGCTGACGAGACACGAAATCCTACACAAACGTGCGAGGTATACAGGGTATTTCCCGATTTCTCTCTCGAGAAACTGCTGGTAGCTAACTTGAATATAGCGGGAGATGGGTTAAATTCAGGCGCAGCCAAGGAAGGGGAGCAGTTGTTCAGGATCAGTGGTTCACGAACAGTTGTTCAGCCGAGACGGGAAGGAGTTGTGCGGCAGCTGCGATGCGAGGCAGAGAGTCGGCAGTCGGGAAAGTCAGTCGAAGGCCGGGTTCGGATCCTGGCGGAGTCAATTATCACCAGCCGAGACGGGAGTAGTTTGGCAGTACAGCCCTATGTAGAGCAACACGTGCGGACAAGTGTTTTGGAAATAGACGGAAACATTTTTGAACATCTTTTGAAGTCTTGTTGACGCATTTGTGATGCTCAACTGTAAACAATACAGTCTGACAACACATCACTGTATTAACTTCTGAAAGGGTTGTTATTTTTTCATTTCTCAAATGTTTCTAATTACTGTGTAAATATTAGGAATAGGACCCACATGAATATGACATATTTTGCTCCAAATGATGTAAGGAATAAGCCCTGAGTGGTGGTAACTCCTCGTGAATCATCCTGTATGCAATATTACTGCTCGCAGAAAGTGTTTTTCGTCCTTAATTTTTCGTTTTCGTACCTACTAAGACGAAAACCAACTGATTGCTATTTTTGTGCCCTTTTAGGGGGAGGGATAAATTGCTTTAAATAACTTCTGGGACAAAGAGAGATCTAGAAAATTGGGAACAAATAAAATCAACCGACACTCAACGTCGTTAAAACCGCCCCTTTGCCCAATTAAAGGGAAATATTGATGGAATCTTGTCTTCGTATTCATAATGGATTTTGCACTAAATTTTTCTCAAAAATCTAAGGTAAATTATGTTTTGTTTTTAACGAGCATTAAAATCGGTGTCACTATTTATTAGTACGTTTCGAGTGTAGAAGTATTCTATACAGGAAGTACTAATGAAGTCACGAGAGGGAGTGAAAGTGCTATACAAGTAGTAATGAAGTCACGAGAGGGAGTGAAAGTGCTATACAAGTACTAATGAAGTCACGAGAGGGAGTGAAAGTGCTATACAAGTACTAATGAAGTCACGAGAGGGAGTGAAAGTGCTATACAAGTAGTAATGAAGTCACGAGAGGGAGTGAAAGTGCTATACAAGTACTAATGAAGTCACGAGAGGGAGTGAAAGTGCTATACAAGTACTAATGAAGTCACGAGAGGGAGTGAAAGTGCTATACAAGTACTAATGAAGTCACGAGAGGGAGTGAAAGTGCTATACAAGTACTAATGAAGTCACGAGAGGGAGTGAAAGTGCTATACAAGTACTAATGAAGTCACGAGAGGGAGTGAAAGTGCTATACAAGTACTAATGAAGTCACGAGAGGGAGTGAAAGTGCTATACAAGTACTAATGAAGTCACGAGAGGGAGTGAAAGTGCTATACAAGTACTAATGAAGTCACGAGAGGGAGTGAAAGTGCTATACAAGTACTAATGAAGTCACGAGAGGGAGTGAAAGTGCTATACAAGTACTAATGAAGTCACGAGAGGGAGTGACAGTGCTATACAAGTACTAATGAAGTCACGAGAGGGAGTGAAAGTGCTATAGAAGTACTAATGAAGTCACGAGAGGGAGTGGCAGTGCTATACAAGTACTAATGAAGTCACGATATGGAGTGAAAGTGATATAAAAGTACTAATGAAGTCACGAGAGGGAGTGGCAGTGCTATACAAGTACTAATGAAGTCACGAGAGGGAGTGAAAGTGCTATACATTCGGAACACGAGCTGGACACCTTTCTGCAATTGTCGCCGTATCTCACGCTTTATTTTAGGCAGAAACTATGTTTGTTGGACTGCTACACCGCAATCACAGTTGTTAGTTGTCTTTAGTTACGATCTCTTTCTTGTGAACTAGCCTGTCTCCGCTAGATATTCCAACCAGTCAAGTATACAGGAATTGAACGAGACAAGTTCGAATTTTCAGAAGCGTAATTTAACAAGTAAGAAAAATTGCAATAGGACAATTCACCTACGCCTCAATTAAAGCAAGTTGTTTTGTAATACACAATTTTAAACCAGTAAAGAATACACATCAAAGCCAAAGTCTTTTCCCCTCAAATTCTGTCTGTTGATACACGTTCCAAAAAAATGCATGCGGCTGGCGTGCTTGTATAAGGCCAAAAATATATTTAGCTGCCCTAACAAAATATTTTGTTGAGTAAAAAAAAACTTGTAAAACCAACAAAATTAATTTTGTTCGTCTAACAAAATACACGTTTGAATTAACAAAACCTCGGTGTTGGGCCAAAATAAATTACGCTGTCAACAAATTATTTTTTGAATCAACTAAACGTATTTGTTTGGCCACTAATTTGAATGCCTTCGTTCGAAAATACCGCTCACGAGTGGTTTGCATTATTTGTGATGATTAGGACAGTAACGGTGTTTTTAGTACGCATATTGATGCTTGATTATGCTATAAACATAGTAACAGAAATATTTCTACTGGAAACTAAGAAGTAAAGCTGTAAAACTGGAAATATTTATTTGCGCACGGTGTCCAGTATTTGAAATGTGTGTTTTTAAAAACATTCCAATTTCATCAGTAGCCACTTTAGCTGTGGTTGCTGAGATGTGGCGCTCTAGGTTCGAAACTCTGTCGGGCTTCCAATTTATATTATGTTAATCGAAACTGTGTGACGTACTCAGAGCCAAACATATCTTTAGTTGCACCAAGCAAATATTTGTTTGAGGCTACCAAATATTAACGAAAAAATTTTTTCGTTTCAACAACGAAAGATTTCATTGCCCCTGTGCAAACAATTAATTTGGTTCCCAAACAAACTTTGTTTGATTCAACAAAATACTTTTCTCAACTTGGTAGCCAGGGAATTCCTTTTAGTATTCGTGTTGGTCTGCAGCATCGGCCTTCAGAGAATGACAACCCAGGGCCCGTCGACGCTACCAGACAGCCCGAGAATCAAGTCAGATCAATGGAGGTTTTAATCAAACTCCAGTCGTCTTCGGCGAGTGTATGCTGAACAACGGCCACATTAATCAATACTTTAATTGAGCATCTGCGCTGTAGGGACAGTCCTGTCGTTGCATCTGAACTCTGTGAAAGAGCGCAAGTTGGAAGGGGGTGGGGGGATTATCTTTGGTCTGAAGACTTAATTAGTCCTTGCTTTATATGTATGCCGTCGTACTCCCATTTGGAACGTTTCCAGGACAAAGTCAAAATCAACACTTTGTGTGCCTTGTACGTCTCTTACAGAAATCCCGCTCGAATCCCTATAGGGACGGAGGGAATCTCGTTAATCCATTCACGCAAGTCACTAATTAGATGGCGAGGCATCAGAATGAATTTGCAGATGAAAATACAAGTAGCACAATTTCATTCCACGAAGTTTTACTTGCACAATCTGGCAACACTGTACAACGGAGTGTGTACGTTTACTTGCACAATCTGGCAACACTGTACAACGGAGTGTGTACGTTTACTTGCACAATCTGGCAACACTGTACAACGGAGTGTGTACGTTTACTTGCACAATCTGGCAACACTGTACAACGGAGTGTGTACGTTTACTTGCACAATCTGGCAACACTGTACAACGGAGTGTGTACGTTTACTTGCACAATCTGGCAACACTGTACAACGGAGTGTGTACGTTTACTTGCACAATCTGGCAACACTGTACAACGGAGTGTGTACGTTTACTTGCACAATCTGGCAACACTGTACAACGGAGTGTGTACGTTTACTTGCACAATCTGGCAACACTGTACAACGGAGTGTGTACGTTTACTTGCGCAATCTGGCAACACTGTACAACGGAGTGTGTACGTTTACTTGCACAATCTGGCAACACTGTACAACGGAGTGAGTACGTTAACTTAACATCTTGCAGTTAATATTAACGCGTTGTCATCGCTGAGATTGAAATAAATTAAATTGGGATAGTAGATACTCTATAAATCACAAGAAAAAAAAGAAAACTTAATTAAATTGTTGACGTTAAAATTATATCGAACAAGGATTGAACCTGGCGTGCTTTAACAGTCCAAGCCACGTTCGAATGAGAGAGGAAGTGATTTGTAAGAAATAAATGTATTCTAACCTTCCATAAGTTGGCCTACAAAATAATTTCCATCCAGTATTCACATTCACCGTGTCGTGGGCGCGAATTATTAGGACAAGCAGTGTACCGCATCTCGGATGTAGCTCCGTCGCCCCCTCCACTCGTGGACTCGGGGTCGACGTCCCCTCAGCCAACCACGGCTCTCTGCCACACACGCACGCCTCAATTGGCCAAATACAGAACTTGTTTATTCCAGTGTAACTTGTCAATGCTATTGCATAACTACTTATTTTTACAGTTACGTTCATTAAGGTGGTTGGGCAAAAAAATGCCAATATAATTTATACAAGTAATTCGATTTCAATAGTTTTCATCACTCTCAATCGAAATCAGTCAATATCTACTGACTGCCAGTTGAAACTACTCCATTCGGAGTCAGTATAAAAAGAAAACTACTAATCTGTTAATTTAAAATAAATCCACTAATTAAAACAGTAAAAAATCAGTTAACAAATAAGCACCAGGATTTCAAATACAGTGATTTACTGCGTGAAAAAAATTATGTACAATTATTTTGTCGCAAAACAAAAATGTTACCTGTACAAAAATAATTAGGATGAGGTTAGACACGAAACTCCACCCAGAATGCGACAGATACTCAGGCCTTTGTGGTATGTCGTCTTACCAACTCTTATTTTGCATAGTAACGGAAACACATAAAACACGAAACTTTAAATTTGCCTTGTTCTTATAATTTTATTGATGCAACGGCCAAGTGAACAAGTGAGGTTTTCATGAACGCAAAAGTGTTACCAATATGCCAATTCTTACTATAATATAACTTTATTTGCTGCAAATTAAACGTCAGTAGTTAGAAAGTTTGCACTTGATTCGCTGCCAACTTAACTGGGAGCTTGCATGCCAGTGTGTACGGTAACATACTGTATATGCAGCTCGTGAGCAGTTTTTTTAAGATTGATTTCAAGTGGTTACTTGTGTTTACTTTACCGCGAACAGCCCATAATCACATGGCAAAGTCGTGTGAAAAGTAATTCGCAGGCAAAATGGCCGAATGGCAGTTCACTTTTCAACGTTGAATTTGTCCTTTATTCATATGATCACACGCCTGTTAGGTGGAATCATGAAGCTCCCGTTTTTTGTAGCGATATATATTAAAGTTGTTCAAAAGTCAACATTTTTTTCCTACCTTTTAAAGAAATTTTTTTATTTCATGAGGAGATATCAGTAACTTTATTAAAATACCAAATTAATTCGAAAAATAACACCCATAATGTTTTTTAAGCATAAGCATAAGTATAAGAAATTTAATATAAAAGGTATATTTTTAACAATTTTTTNCATGAAGCTCCCGTTTTTTGTAGCGATATATATTAAAGTTGTTCAAAAGTCAACATTTTTTTCCTACCTTTTAAAGATAATTTTTTATTTCATGAGGAGATATCAGTAACTTTATTAAAATACCAAATTAATTCGAAAAATAACACCCATAATGTTTTTTAAGCATAAGCATAAGTATAAGAAATTTAATATAAAAGGTATATTTTTAACAATTTTTTAAATTTATTTTAACATTAAAAAAAATTAGCAAATGTGTTTATTGCAATTTCAGGACAACCGGGCAATTGGCTCAGCAGATATCTCGACATCAAGTTGTATATCAAAATATAACATTGGAATAACTGCGAACCGCATAACAAATTTCCAAAAAATATATTTCACGACATTCTTTCAACATGAACAATTATTTTTATTTGCGTCCAAATGGATAAATTTGGTTCACTTAGCAGATGCGATGAAAAAATTGTCCAAATTTAAAATGCTTCGCTTGTTTCATTTGTTTCTTTGAGAAATATTTTTCCTCCATTGTTAGCTATGCTTTTTACAAACTACTTTTTCATATTATGTGAAAAACAATGGAATATGCTAAAAAATGTAGAAAATAATTTTTAGTCTTTGGAATGCCCTTAAAGAGATAATACCAAATAACAATAGCAATAACAATAACAGAGTTGAATACGTTATGTATAATAGTGTTTGCCACAACCCACGCGCAACAATACCCTTAACTATTGCCAGCGCATAACTGCTTGGCAAGTTGGCGAACTTGTAACGTTTTTGAGCAAGGACCTCGCGTAGCCAATCAGAATCCCCTCTCACGTCTACTCACGTAAATCCACTTCGACATCCACACATTTCCGGCCACGAAAATACACGTTCGACTCAAACTGCGTTTTCTTTTTGCGCGTTTCTTTGGCACATCAGTATACATCACGACCGTTTGCTAACGAGAAATATAAATACCACAAAAGGATAGGAAAATCATAATGTAACAAGTTGGTCGACTTAACACTAGTGAAAATTCAAATAACTGTTCTTAAGAAGTGCCCATTTGGGAGTGACACACTATTGGCCAACAAACGAAACCATCCGGTTTTATTATTTTAATTGTAGCTCAGGAATGGCCTTTGTAAGTAGGGGAAAGGAGATGGCTTGGACACTAACTTCGGTGCATCTAAAAATGACGCCCACGCGGGATTCAAACCCAAAACTAGTTTATTGCAAGAAACGTCCTTTCAACCCGCGTCTTTGAGTTCGCCTGCAATCAGAGATGAAGCAGTAACTTAATCCGAGCGATGAATAGGATCGTACATTTTGAGCCGGAAAACTGAATATCAACCACTCTCTACTATTGGCAGTTACAGCCAGAGTACGAATAATGGATTAAGCGCAAGACCCCTGTGTTAAAAAATTACAGTCGAATTTGCTTCCCAATCGAACATGCACGGGATCCGTTGTTTCGTCTCTTCTAGCGGCCCTTGCGAGCCTTCTATCTGCAGTGTATTTGTAAACGGGCTGGTGTGGTTGGCCAGTTCGCAGCTGTGAAGTGGACAGAACCAGATTATCGCACACGTTTTTGCGTTTACAACTGTGATACAACGTTTTATGTTTAAAAAAATGCAATGCGCACAAAATCCATTTAGTATTGATTAGGTTTGATTAATCGCACTAGTTGCTAAAAATACGGATCCTTGTTGTCGTTTGAGCATGCCGGTTGAATTTATCGCTGCACTGAAATAATTATTCAAAGATTTATTGGGTTTTGGAATAGTAACCATAAAATCCGCGAGTGAAAGTTGTGTAATAAACTTCGGAGACGTTGATAGCAGTTTATCGTCGCCTTCTCAGTGAATTATTTGGCTTGTCTCTTTTCCACGAATACTGTAGTAAAAATTATACGGCAATTTCAAATATTCGATAAAAAAATTTGCGCATACGATATTTTTAAAAGTATTATAAAATATAAGTCTTGAAAATTTTGACAATAAAACCTTAAACCTTATAAAAAAATGAGGGGGTTGATGAAGAATACATTGTCTTAATGGTGAAATCTATAGCGCAAGAAAAAATTTCACCAATCTAGTACTACATAGAACAGTATGCCAGACAATAAAATGACACACCAAACGCGAATTGCGGTATTGCGCGAGATAACGTAATCTCGTGGTAAACTTAACCAAACAAACTTCTTGACCATAATTTCGCAATCTGTGGATGTTTACGCCGTTAATTGCCTTCTAGTAGTTTAGCGGCATGATGAGAGGACGGTAGTCGATTTACATTAACTAGCAATTCGCTGAAGCAGCTATTTCAAGTTGTATAGGTGTTGGTCCACCAATTTTGAAATCTTAATTAGATGACCTTGAACATTGAATTTGCCAAATAAGCTAGGGTTGACAGCTGTACACCCGACGTAATTCAATTTGATCTGGCACGTGCGCTTAAGCCTAGGAACGTCTGACGATATGTCTTCTCTGCCAGATGAGTTCCTCTTTCAGAAGACTCCCAAAAGCCCATAGTTTTCTTCATCCTTCTATTTTCGTTTGTTTCCGCTAAATGTTGCAGTGGCCACACAAGCTAGTATCCTTATGTCAGTAACATGTGTAGAAACACATGTTACTGACATTGTGATGTGAGTAGAACATAAACCAGCTTGAGTTATGTGCATCGTTGGAGTTACAGCCTTAACTTAAATACTGTAACAATTCTGTATGCAGAACATTAAGTGAACTTTCAGCTATTTGTGCAGTTCCATTTAAAATGAAAGTGTTTTAAGTGAGACACGTGCTTTGACTCTAATGCAAATAAACTAACTGTGAATAGGGCCCTTTGAGTTCACACATTGAAACACGTTAAGGCTTAGAAGTGGTCATAATTCGGCTCTAATGTTATTGAAGGAATGTCGTTCAAGGGCAAGGATGATTATTCACAGCTGGTTTGAAATACAACCGCTGCACAGCATCGTGTGGGTACATCAGAAGGATTGTTGTCTACGTGTATACAGCGACCAGAGTTAAGAGGGAACATGTTCTGGGATTGCACACCGCGTTTCTCGACGAAAGACTTTGTGCAGTGTTTTTTTTTTTTTTTTTTTTCTTAAGTTTACGCCCGTCTTCTGAAGTGGGTGCTACCTCAGGCCAGTTGGTGAGTTAAGGGCCTCCCGTAGTTGTCAGATAGATATCATTGCAAGCAGTTGTGTCTGTTTCCGTTTTTTATAAACCTTCGGTATATTCCATTGTAAATATGTTTTTTTCAGGACAGGAATAAAAGTTTATATTTTGTTGCCAAATCGTAAATTTGGTTATTGAATAATAAATGTTGTCGTTGAAAAATGTCAACCAACAAAAATCGCTGTCAAAAACCCTTTGTTTAAGATATTTATTCTTTTTTAAACCGTGTTTTAAAACACTAGCGACAATGCTGTGTCTTTTATGAACAGATTGCTGTATTATAAACCCATAGTCATCGCCAATTCTTATACAGGTTGTCCCATAACACGGGCATAAGAACCACACCACGTGAATTCTGAGCGAAAGTGGAGACGAAAATGTTAAGGGAAAAATGTCGTACGACGACGTGTTTCGTGCACAATGTGGCAACACAGCACGGAGTTACTCCCCTCTTGCGCTCCACTGATATCGGACTACCACTGGCCTGGTCATCATATTATGGACGCGGGTTCAAATCCCGCCCAGTCCTAACATGTGTTCAACGTGTAGTTTACATAACGTGTTGACCATTGTACAAATGAGGGGACTAGCTCCGTGCTGTGTTGCCACGTTGTGCACGAAACATGTCATCGTACGACATTTTGCGACGTTGTGCACGAAACATGTCATCGTACGACATTTTGCCACTAACATTTTCGTCTCCACTTTGGCTCACGATTCACGTGGTGTGGTTCTTATGCGCGCGTTCTGGAACGTTCTGTATATGTTCAACAGCGGCGTTATTCAAACAAGTTCTGAAGCTTGGCAAATGTTCTTGTTTTGAGAATGGGCGAAGAAACAACTATCCAACACTACGGCCACTGAGTGAACTATTATGCCTTGAAATACGAGCCACCACGTGTGCAATTATTCTGCAGTTCGATGTTTACTCGTAGAAACGTTGTCGGATTTTCGTCCGGACAGAATGTTTTTTTGTCTCTCCTCCTCTCCCTCTTTTCTTAATAATGGGCAACTGTTTTTACGAAAATTACCGGGATTGTTAAGTGTGCATGTTCTTACCTGCTACGTACTTTGTGTGGGGGAGAAAATCATGAAATGCTAGTTACCTAACGCCTGCAATGATTGTGCTAGGCAACACTGTTGAACTGTGTTCAATTGCGGGTTGCGTTAGTTTTGCGACTAGGGTTAAAATGGGGAAAGTTGCGTTAATTCGACAAATAGAATTTAGTGTGCTGCATAAATTTTTTCTTTGTCACAATTGTATGTTCATACTGTTTTGTCTAGAAAAATTACTTTAGTAAAAAAGTTCCAACAGGTTTCCATCCAGTTTTTAATAATAATTACGTTTTAAACCTACTTTCAAAAATATATATTCGAAATTAATCCAGCCGACATCTGTAATATAATAGTAGTAATAATATTTTCTTCCCCTTCCCACTCAAGAGAACTTTCCTTGGCGTATGTTTCATATTTTTCTTCTGTTCTTAAGTCGGCTTGTGCTCACGTAGTTGGTTGATTCTGTTAATTGTATTTTTTAGTTGTTTTTTTTAATTCTTATAGTTAGTAATTTATAATAATAATTTTCCATTGTTATCTCTCTTCGTTGTATTTTGTTGAGCACTACCTAGCATACCGCCACAGCCTCATGAACGTGTGTTTCTCATCTTCCAGCCTCCCAGATCTACAAACACACAGCAGCGTAGGGACTGCAGTCGCCTTAAAGAATTGCGTTTACCTTCTCAATTTTTTTTCCCTGTTTATTGCCTATTTTATTGTTCCGCAAATTGGAATGAAAACTGCTACAGCTATCTGAAGACGTTACCTGTTCCATAATCTGGCCTTGTATCTCATCTGACGGGGCCCTAACCACGGGAAACTATAACTTTTGTGTTATTGGTCGACAGATTTGTGCTAATTAAGCTGCCCCGTGTAATTTTTAGCTCTCTTAAATGAACTTGTCTGCAGCAAAGAAAAGTACATTCAATAAGTTGCCTTTCCATAAGTCTATCCCTACGTGGTGTGGATGTATGCTCTGGCACACTTGACAGCATCATCCAGATAGATTCTGCGGAGAGTAAGTAATGAGCTCTGGCCTTGTTCGACTGTAACGTTTTTATCGCAGAGCGGATTTTCAATTAAATCAACCAAAGGGTTTTGGTATCCATTTTTAACAGTACGTTTTATAGTATATTTAGTCTGACTTTCTCAAACGCTTCTCAAAGTTAACCAAATTCATATTTCCGAGAAATTTTAAAGTCTTTTTTTTAATTAGTTGGATGCTCTTCGCTCCCAAAGTCTATCTATTGTTTCATAGCTTCGTCTCACTTACAAGTCTTCGCTGTGAGCCGAGTATTCTAGAATGTGTTTTATATCCTGCGTTAAATACACTTACCTCGGTAATCATCAGTTAGTTCTTTTCCTTTTCTCGGAGAAAGAAGCTGCCTCTGGTATTTTCCACTTCTCAGGTATTTCGCGGATTGTCACTCTCTTTAAGTATTCCACCTGCCTGGTGCTTGGATTGCATTTCAGTGTCTTTGACATTTTAAATCCTGTTTTTTTGACGAAACTATTAAACGTGTCCCCTGCATGTTTACCTATGAGAGAACATCATACCCCAAACAAGGAAGAAATTGTACTTTAAAATTACCACGCAAGCTGTAAATGTGATTTTGGAGCGCTCTGGTATAGTTAACAACGGCTTTCTCAGACTGCCGTGTGTTAAAACATACTCACTGAACACGTGCAAAACTACTATAGGAGACTGTAGTGAACTTAGCTACAGAGATGATAGGGTCACCGCTGTAAGTCCCATAGATAGACGTAGCACTACGAGAACACTGCACGCCAGTACAGAGTCCTGCGCTTAGCGGCGATGGCGCTCTTGTAGCGCGTGCCATTTATAGCCCTTACAGCCGTGACCCTTATAGCTCCCGCGCTCCTCGGCCAATACAGGAGAAAAACAACGAAGGCAGGCGGGGATGTTAAGTGTAGGAATCACAACTTCAGGGGCATTCCTCCGTATTTCAGCAACTCCATTGTTTTTTTTTCTTCTGGAAATCGGCTTTTCTGTTTTAAGTTTGTCTCAAAGTATTTAAGATATTACACTCGTCTGGCCTGCAGTAATTTGTGTTACTTTTTGCCTGATTGTCATACCAGAAATTCTTGAAAGGTTTAATCCATTCGTTTTCTCGTGCAGTTATCTACGCGATATCATTCTTATCGAATATTGTAAGTTTGTAGGAGAAAATACTTCTTTCCTATGCCTACTTCTATATGCTTGCCCTGGCTTTCATTATCTGCTATTTGACTCAGTTTATTAAAATGAAAACAGCTGGACAATACTTTAAAGATAGTAAGAAGAGACAGACCATCAAGCACGTGTGTTAAATAATTTCTTAGGTTCACTCGTTGCTTGTCTTATACACTCGGGGAATAATTATTGTGCACAGCGGAGGGACGTAATAAAAACTGCCTCGTTACTGCGAGATGGGGAAGGACAGGCCGAAGAATAAGTGCTGTTACGTTCAATTGTTATTCCGACTTGGTCAGTGAGGGAAAACAAACTACACGTTCTTATTTCCGAGGAGCGGCTCGACGTCTCTTCGACGCGGGCGCCGTTACAGACGACGCAGGTTACTCAGCGAAGTGGGTAAAGGCAGAGGCCACGATAGACTAACAGAGACTCGAACCCTGGTCCTTCCTAGCTGGAGTTCATTCTTACCACTGCGTTACCTCCCTCAGTTAAAGCGCATACAAACAAAACTAAAACAATATAATTTTTCTGACTTTAAACAGATATATGATGTTGTTTATGTTTGTGAAATAAAATGACTGTCTTAAAATCCGAGTGCCGGGCCATTTCTCCAATGTTGCGGGATGACGCGTCTGGGTGCAGTATTGTCATTGAGTTTCCTTTTTGTTGTAGAGGTGTACGTTACTTAGATTGTGTCTCTGTTTTGTTATTCTTGGTTTCTGTGATGTTTACAGTTGTGTGTCGCACGTACTGATCGCAGGGCTGCTCAATAAACATGAAATAAATTAAAATAACTTGTATTTAATGTTTTTATTTTACCACCTTTAATTTAAGTTCATTGTAGTTTAGTTTTATTTCTTTGCTCTAAAATTTCTTATTATGTTTACTATCTACAACTGTTTCACGTTATGCCCGCTTTATCACCGCTTTATTCTTGTCACTGTTCTAACACTATTCTGTTCTCATTCTACCAATACTTGTTACTGCAGTTTTATTATTTATCGTAGAGTATTTCTTGTTGTACAATGTGTACGTCGTGTTGTCGCGGTTGTTGTAACACGAGTGTGTGTTGTGTGGTGCAGGCGTCGGAGAGGAAGCTGGCGCCCGCTAGGAGCCGCCCCCTGGCGCCACGCGAGCTCCTCATGGAGTCCATCAAGCAAGGCCGCCGCCTCCGGCCCGCGTACAGCCCACTCAAGAAGCGAGGTGAGTCTTCCTCTGCACTTCTGTACCTCGTGTCTGTGCTCCGTATAGTCGCCATGCCTGGCGGCCACTCCACTTTCCCTGGAGGACCTGCTTCTTCCTTGTCTCGTGTCGCCTAACCCACTCTAGCACTAAGCCAGGTGTGAGGCCGCGGCAGGGACGGGAGTCAAGCGCGTCTCAGTGCTAGGGCCCATTGCGCCTACAAGGGTAGGCAACCATGCAAGCAGACGTGCATCGCGGGATTGGGTTGCCAGGGTATCGTTTCGACCACGACAACCTCCCTGAGTGTTCTTCAGCTAAACTACTTAAACTAAGAAGAGAGGAGGGAAAAACCGGCATAAACACCGTAAAAACCCTTTCGACAGGAAAGATCTTGTGTCCTTCCACAGGTCACGAGTACATTCATGCACTGCCAATGCCACAACTCGCCCCCGTGTCAACCTCAACTGTCACTGAGAGATTGCTACCAACGTGTATGTGTTACCTCGCCACTTCGTTATTTATAAAGTATAAAACATGCATTGGAAATATGTAATGAGAGGTGTTTCAATGAGTACTTACAATTAAATATATGTAGTTTAGGGCAGGTTTTTATCCCCTCTAAAAGTTCGTTTCAAAGGTGTAGTATTATTCGTGAACCAGCCAAAGCATATCGGGACTCTCTGAAAGTGGATAATCTTTCCTCGCAGCTACCTCGTGTCGCAAAGTGCAGCTGACGCCAATCAGCTTGTATCTAATTACTTAGTTTGGGAAGTTGAATGTAGCTGGATTTAAACCGTGTGCGCTCAAGCTCTGACAAATTGACAATCCTTAGAGCTTTGCAGTTTTTTTCCCCAAATAGGTGGAAAATCTGTTAGAAAAACGAAACTTTTAATGAATGGTTTGATTTTTATTGTAGCATCAGAGTTTTGTTGTAGTCTTTTTTTGTACGTTAAGTATCGTAAGACAACTCGCCGTACGATATAAGCAAATAGTTGGACAATAAAATACCAAACGTCTTATTGCATACATGCATGACTTTCAGATTTTCAAATCTGTTATACAATGTATTTTTTTAAATTTACTTATAATAGGGAATCTAAATATATTTTGGCAGCTTTAAAATGTTGCAGAGTGTAAACTAAATATTGCCACGCAAAAACAGATCAAGATAAAAAAATTAATTGTGGTATAAATTAGTTACGAATACGTTATTACGTTCCGAAGTCTGTTGGCATTATTTTGACTTTAAATAGATGGAAAAGAATATACTGATTAGGAACTGTCAGAGCTCCTAAATAAGCGTAACTCCCATACTTTCCATGGTTTAATTTGACTTTGCTCGAAAAATGTATTACGCTATATAAAGCAATACCAATAACTAGCTTCAGTTATTTTTTTTTACTCAACAGAGTAACAGTTTACAAACAGGCAGGTATACATTTTAAGACGCTACAGAACATTAATTATTTCTGCTAGAAAATGGACGAATTACAGGGGTTGTGCCATAGATTGATTACGAGTTATAAAATACCTGGCACCGAAGTTACAATCCTAGAATAGTTTCTGTGAAGTCTGTAACAATTTCTACCTCACGGTGAGTTATAGTTTACGAATAACCAAAACAATGATGTATAGGTTTCCTCTGTTGTGCAATTTATTTTACAGAGAAAGTACATATTTATCGACGGGTGTCCTTTTAATGTGTTCCTGTGTGTCCTCACTACATTCACAAGTATGATTAGTGTTGTCTATATCTGCCAGCTTCTAACTACATTCACAAGTATGATTAGTGTTGTCTATATCTGCCAGCTTCTAACTACATTCACAAGTATGATTAGTGTTGTCTATATCTGCCAGCTTCTAACTACATTCACAAGTATGATTAGTGTTGTCTATATCTGCCAGCTTCTAACTACATTCACAAGTATGATTAGTGTTGTCTATATCTGCCAGCTACTAACTACATTGTTTGGTTTTAATATTTATGCAAGCATTACTAGAAAATTTTGATTGTCGCAATAACACAAGGCAATGATTTTCGTCAAAATTATAAGTGCTGAATAATAACCCGTCAATGGAGACATTTGTACCTCAGCGTCACAGTTTTAATGCAGCAGTAAACAGGCGACAGAAATATGTAATTATCAGAGTATTAAGATGCGCAGGTCATTAATTTCAAATAATTTCGTTTTATTTGCGGTTAATGTCGTCCATACCATCGAAGGAGATATGNAATGCGCAGGTCATTAATTTCAAATAATTTCGTTTTATTTGCGGTTAATGTCGTCCATACCATCGAAGGAGATATGAAATACCACATGTCGTTAAGGTTCAAACTGTTTTTGTGAATAATTTAGAACTGCATTTTTTTGTGCTGTTAATTACATCTTGTGTATTTTACAGACTGTTGTTCTCATTTTTTTTTTACATTTAATAATTTTTGTTGGTATTCTGGTTCAATACTAAGATTTTACAAGAAAGTTATTTACCAATTTTTTTTTCTGCTTGAATTATTTTTTAATGGACTGGGATTCAACAATTTAGGTTATATATAAGTTGTGAAAATCTGCTCCTAGAATAAGAATATATTGTATATAAGGCATTATGTTTTACACTATAAAAATTCTTAAATTAAATCTTAGCTCATAAATTTTGGGCTAATGTTGAATGTTTTCTTCCCATTCACCGTTCTTTTCGAACGAAAATAATGGGCAGGTGTGAAAATAATATACGAAGATGAACAATCTTGTGTATTGAGCTAATCTGATCTGAGTGGGAACAGTCTAGCTAAGTGTTCAGAAGCGAAACTGTGCCTTTGNCTAAGTGTTCAGAAGCGAAACTGTGCCTTTGTGTTGAAACTCAAAACCTTACGTGCAACAAGCAATGGCTGGCATTGCTGAGAGCTGAGAGATCTAGGCGGCTCATACGAGGTCTTGAGAACCCAGCCTGGCCGTGTATACGCCATAGTNGTTGAAACTCAAAACCTTACGTGCAACAAGCAATGGCTGGCATTGCTGAGAGCTGAGAGATCTAGGCGGCTCATGCGATGTCTTGAGAGCCCAGCCTGGCAGTATACGCGTCATAGCTCAGTGGTCAGCCATGGATGCAAGATTTCCGTTTGTAGTGTGCTTGTAAACGGAGATTGGCCAGTTCGCCACCATCAGATGAGTGTAGTCATACAAGCGTGCAAAGGTTGGGTTTGGTTAAACGCTTGTGTGTGAAGCTACGTTCACAAGTACACTACAGATTGAACATATGCAGAGTCCTACAGTCTGCCCACGGTTAACTAAGCACTTTTTAAATCGCGTTTTAAACAATCTCACTGCCGCTGCCTGCATATATTCTAACGAGCACATTGACCGGCATGCACCCAGNTAAATCGCGTTTTAAACAATCTCACTGCCGCTGCCTGCATATATTCTAACGAGCACATTGACCGGCATGCACCCAGACTAGTTTGTAACGAGAGGGTGAGTATCAACGCTTTGACGTTGAATTAAAAGTGTCAGGTGAACATTTGTGTATATACAATTATTTATTTTTCTTTCTGTGTTTTTAATGCTTACGCGTGTAATAATTAGCAAATTTATAAAACATAAATTTGCTAATAATTTCATAGTTTCACTTGACCGACGCATGAGTTAAGTGGTCACACCAAAGCAATGTTAATTTTACATATGGCGGAAGAATACACAATGATGGGCGTGCAATTAGTTCCTGGGCAGGACTTTCAAAAGTACTCTGTTGATCGTGAATTGCATATAAATGTTTATAACGTCCCTATATAAAGTTCAATGGGTAGATGACTGTCGTATTAGTTGTAAGGGAAGTTCTGCTCGCATATGCACAGTTAAATTGTTTTCTATGCGGTGACCACTTGCAATATTATTACAATGCCAAATGTACTGTGAAGTTTGTGTTGGCGTGTGTTTATTTGAAAAATTAAATTTTTTCGCATTACTCTGATGGTGGAATCATGGCGCCCACATAGTTTTGTCGTTTACTTTTTCGCGCGCTTTTCGCCCTCTTTACATGTTTTGCTGAATGCCATGTTGGCTCGCCAACTGTTATAACCTGCTCACACTGGAACTCTGTTCAGGTAACTGTCTTAAGGGATACGTTTCTCTGAAATAGTTTGAAGGGAAAGGATGGAAAGTATAGAGCACAAAAAAATGTACTTACAAAATACTTTGTTTTATATTCACCTAGCCAAAAATGCTGAGGCGAGCACAAACCTATTTGTTTAATGCAACTAAACTCTGGTGGTCTCTAAAAAATTATTTTGCAGCGCCTATACTAATATTTTGCAGGGTGACTTCCTTACAAGACATTTCTCTCGGCGAACTCGCACACAATAAAAAGTACTGTCTCTTGCAAAGTAGCCCGAAAGAAATTTTGGAGTAAGAGTTTACTGTAATTGTTCTTTCGGTGTCTTGATGGAAATCGGTTATAACACCATTAAATCACCCTTGATCATAAGAGTTTGTGTGTTTAAGACAAATCTTTATATGTTAGAGCTGCAAGTGAGAAATATTAATGCCAGTATGTTCCGTTCATTTTCTCGGCAGGTTTAGTGGATGTCGCTANGAAAGGATGGAAAGTATAGAGCACAAAAAAATGTACTTACAAAATACTTTGTTTTATATTCACCTAGCCAAAAATGTTGAGGCGAGCACAAAACTATTTGTTTAATGCAACTAAACTCTGGTGGGGCTCTAAAAAATTATTTTGCAGTGCCTATACTAATATTTTGCAGGGTGTCTTCCTTACAAGACATTTATCTCGGCGAACTCGCACACAATAAAAAGTACTGTCTCTTGCAAAGTGGCCTGAAAGAAATTTTGGAATAAGAGTTGACTGTAATTGTTCTTTCGGTGTCTTGATGGAAATTGGTTAGAACACCATTAAATCACCCTTGATCATAAGAGTTTGTGTGTTTAAGACCAAGCTTTATATATTAGAGCTGCAAGTGAGAAATATTAATGCCAGTATGTTCCGTTCATTTTCTCGGCAGGTTTAGTGGATGTCGCTAAGAGGTGTCTGGAGAAGTTGCGATAGTAAAGTGTCGTGTTATTTCTTTACTCTGCTTCGAAAGGAAATCAGCTGCGAGGGAAGCACGTGTTTACTAAGCCACAGGATAGTTTGTGCATTTCTCGAGTGATGTTACTGCAAACATTTTATCAAGCAGCTGTTTTAATTTTTTGTACTCTTATAAAGGTTGTCGTCTTGTATACTTTTGTAGTAATTTTATTGTGCAAGCAATTAATTTTTATGTACTTTTACTGCAGTTAATTTTTATGTACTTTTACTGTTTAGAATTTTATTAAAGTGTGTGTGAACCTCCATATTGCTCTCATTAATTGTAGTTGTTGGTAGAAGTTTCGTTTGCTCCACGTCCTCGATAAGACTGCGTTCCCCGCAAATATCAGCCGAACCTGTGTGCCGATCTCTACCGAAAATTGCCGAACGTGTCGAGGAAAAATGTTTTAAGAAACGAAATTAACGTGTATTTCGTGTAAGAATTAAAAAAAACAAAAAAAAAAAAAAGGCTCTCAACATAGTCACAAAAATTGTCATTCATAATTCAACGATGGATGATTTTAAATTGAACATCGTTCATTTTTTCAACGCAGTTTATCCAAATTTGACAGGCTGACTTAACCTAGATAGTAGTTATATAAGTATTTATGAAGTTTCTAAACTAACCTATAGGATAGTAAGCAATGTAAGTTTAAAATAACTTAAACGTAGCAACCTTTTTGTACTCCAAGCCGCACATGAGTCTCGGGTGTCTTCGGCAGATCTCGGGTGTCTTCGGCAGATCTCGAGCGTCTTCGGCAGATCTCGAGCGTCTTCGGCAGATCTTGGTATACATGTTCGAGCTGGTACTACTACTTCCTGTATGAAAACGAATTTTGCTTTTGTGAATAATTCGGTTGGATCTTAGACTAATGGAGATATGGGCTCATTGTCGTCTAGTGCACTTGTCCCCAATATCTGATGGCGGCTTGCCGACATTACTCACAAAATCGGATGCTCAGTGACGTGGAGTTTGTTTACAGTTAGTTTTCCAACAGAATTGTGCTTTTCGTAAAGATTTCTTGTGCTTAAGATTTCGTTTCACGCCTGTTGAATTATTCGTTTCTAGCTTATTTCAGTTGTTCAGAGACACTTAATTTGAAACCACAACTATATCGCTGTGGCAATATACGAGTGCATTACGCAGTATAACAAACTCAAATGCAGAACTTCCGTCAAGTATGTATGACGCAATTAGTGCAGAATCATCTTTAAATTATGAATAGCTTCTCGCCGTTTAACGATGACCAGGTAACGCATGGGTAAAATGTGGTGACTACATTCGAAGGTATTTGTAAAATGTAAATGTGATACAATAAGACCTTCACAGTTATTTAATTAAAAAAGAAACTTCCACACGGCAAATGAGAAAGAGTGTTATGTGCGTCTTCGTAAACATTTCTCCGTACCAGCAGCTAGTCTCGCGGTTTTGACAGTCGTGTTAGCAAACTATCGTTCTGTGTTGGGAATCGGACATTGATTATGGTCCATACGGTATAAGAAGGCCACTTTATGACAGTCACTGAGTGACAACTTAACGTTTACGAAACGAACAAAGTGCCATTTACAAAATCCTGTATCAGCTGATGCACGAACGAACAAAAGTTAAAATTACGTTGGCTATTCTGAGTGCACTGCCAATGCACATCACAAAAGCAGAAAATACGCGGGTAAGAAAGAGTTCTTACATTTATTAATGCATTTTATT
>NQII01000292.1:332876-366191 GCA_002778355.1 Clitarchus hookeri | reverse complement strand
ATTAATACATTTTATTTTACGTGGTCATAAAACAGCAGTTTTTAGTTTTAGAAACGAAACTTCGTGATAAAATAGTAATGTATAGGTGTTCAAAATGAGATGCACAATAAAACGATACGTATCCAAATGTGACGAAAAAATCCAAAGTTTCCAGACTCTCAAACCAGGTGCTGCTATCTTGTGAGTTAAAAGCGAACCATCTGTTGCAATATGCCCTTCCACGCCATCTGTTATCCATATCGCAAACTACACCCAGAAACATATTCTAGTTTTGCTATTTAAAATAACGTATTTACGCGCATATACAAATAATTGTATTTTCCCGCGAGCTCTGTATAATTTTTAAAGTAACAAATATTTCGTGTACAGCGTTTACGAACGACCCTACACACGTCCACCACGCTCCGTTTACGAATGCAGCGCCACCCAAGCAGTTCGCCAATTGCCAAACGTAGCAGCACCTCCTGGACGCGCTGACTCGCCACATCAAAGCCTATTCTTGACACGCCAGTCGATGGCGAATGGATACATAAACGAAAAGGCGCAGCGATTGTCAACTGTCAAGAATGTGGCCTTCTTATGTGGTACACAGTATAGGTCACGACCACACAAGGATTGATTGTGGATGCTGGGATTGACAGCTGACCCCATTATTGTCAGTTCTAGTTCAGCAAACAACTGCAGCGTTACGAGTGAACTAATACGCAAACACAATTATGTGACACACAAAAATATTTACACAACAAGACGTAACGGTCGTGTACTAACACAAATAACAAATCCCTCCAGTTTTTTTATATCATTGTATTCAGTTTCACGACCTCAAGTCTTTAATATCAAATCTGTCATTACGGTGTGAATGATATTAATAATATACTATGTAGACTCCCTCCCCCGCCGTATTATAAAATTCGTTCAGCAAATGTAATGTTGAAAAACGAGCAATAAAGTGACCTATGGTGGAATATTATTACTATTCATCATCTTAACTTTAGTATTGAAATGCGATTAATTGATGTCTAGAGGGAAGTATTGTATAATCGTGTAACGTAAAACCAGATCTTATTTGTTTTAATTTGTTTATATCTTAACTGTGTTGTATTTGCAGATTTCAAAGTGTAGACATTATATACGGAAATACTAATAAATTTCTGCATTACTTGATTTATAAATGTGTTCATCGGCAATTATGTAAATATAATATGCGGGAAATTTTGACTGCATGTTAAACGAATACTATCACTCGAGCAAAAAAATAGCCTATTCCGCAGTTCCGGCAAATAATGCACTGTGCCTCAGAAAGAAGAAAATAATTAGACATAGTTTGTCGACGAGATATTCTTAATTACCACTTAACTAGGAATGTAAACATTTCTGTATTTTACAGAGAGTTATTTGCACAAAAGTTGCCAAGTTTTTCTTAACACTACAAGTAAATTAGAGCAAGCGTTACCACACGGTGCCGCAGGAACGTGCAACACTAATGGCGAATTGTAACACCTGAGTACTACACACACAGAATATATCGTAAACATGGAGATACATAAATAGTTAATGTTTTATAAAACAGCTTGTTTTAAAGATACAACATTTTACATGCGAGTTACACGAAAATCTTTAGCAACTACTTTTCAAAGAATCGTTTGTAAAACGTACAAAACCTTTTGTGTATGTACATCGCACGTGTAGTTACGTGCGGCAAGCAACTCTGAAATATCGTTAATGGTTAGCTGAACTATTCCAGAATCCGCACTGAAATTGTCAGGGACTTAATGAATATAAGCCGTACGTCGACTGACCACGAAATGTACACAAAAAAACCATAAACCGGGTTGACTGCACGTGTGAATGGGGTCACTTGTGACTTGTGCATTGTGTGTTTATGAACAGAGTTTTGTTGTTATAACTGCTGCCTTTATGTTAAATAAACTTGTGTGTGTGTGTGTGTGTGTGTGTAATATATATATACATAACCCATGTAACTCAGACAAGACGAACATCATTATGTAGTGTTTGTAATGGATGCTTATCAATAAATAAATAAATAAATAAATAAATAAATAAATAAATAAATAAATAAATGTTTACCATAATTTTTACACAAAAGGTAGTTATTGTACTTAGTTTGTTTTGAGAGCGAGGGTAATATTATCAAACACGTATAAATAGTCAATAAAAACGAAAATGTTAACTGATTCTAAAACATAATTGTGTGAATATTATGGTAAACAATCGTGTTTATTTAAAACAAAATTTTTAGTAATAACAACAAAACGAGTAGGTTCTGTGCATAAATGCACAATGCTGAAGTCTTAAGTGAAGATAGTTCCTGAACCACAGTTGAGGAAGTAAAATCATAAATAAATGCACTCGCCTTTACTTCTCCGGCAACAAGTGTCATTGTACAGGTTATGCCATAGAACCTTCCATAACAGCTTGCATGCAGGCCCGGGTAGCAGCTCTCGTGGTAGCTTCCCACCGAGCTTGCACGGAACATTGTATCATGGCATACAGGGTTACAATAAGCGAGGGAAGGAAACAGAACGGGCAGGAAAATAGATCCTGAGCAGATCTTTCGGAAGTGCTCAGTTCATATTGTGAACAACCTGTGTACGTTCGTTATGCACAAGTTTTTTAAAAATCGGGAATCGATCTTCAGTGCGTGTTTAGAGGGAGAAAAAAATGGAGGGGGGTGGGAGTATGGTGGCAAAGTGCTCGCCTACTGACCCACATCCAGCTCGGCTGGAAAGTGGTCGTCGTTTGTCATCGTGACATGCCCCGCATCTGCGGCACACTAACAGCAGGTACGGGCCGGCAGTCGGAGAGAGAGAGAGAGAGAGAGAGAGAGAGAGAGAGAGAGAGAGAGAGAGACGGAGGTCACCTGCCCACAGCCCAGTCATCTCCGAGCGAGATTGGACGTCTCTCTTCACGTCTCTCTTCACATGTCTCTTCACGTGTCTCTTCACGTGTCTCTTCGCGTGTCTCTTCACGTGTCTTCCTTCGCCGACATCGCACACATGCAGCATTATCCAGCTCAAATGTTCACCCCGAATATCTCCCGAATCACTGACTGTATCGACATGTTGATTTCGTACTCGTAAATGGCGCCACAGAGCTCACAAGACGCCGCCTATGTCTTTTCAGAGATTTAATTAATTATTGAGCTTTGGTTTTGTAATGGGAACATACTCATTTCTCCCTATAGCGTCAAGTTCAGTAACGAGATTATTTTGGAAATCCGACTAGCACTTTTTGAGATAAAAGGGGGTGTTCTTAGGTGTGTGCATTTGACTGTAACTGTGGCGGGTTAGGTTGTGTCATTCTCTGGGAGATGTTGAATAGACGTGGGCTGTGAAACAGACACGATTGCACGGTGGATTCATTGTAAAAAAGCTACAGAGATAAAATTAAACACAATTTCATTTGCCTGTAACAACAGCAACAGCAACAATAACAACAACAAACATCCTACCCCACAACAACTACAGTCAAACCCATTATAGCTCAGAAAGTGCTCGTCGGATTTTGAAAATAATCATGTCACTGAACTATTGGGAGAAAGAATATATTCCCGTTTAAGAAACCACAAAATTAATATCGTTATCTCAGTAACTAATAACATTTCGGAACAGACATAAACGGCGTCTTATGAGCTCAGTAGTGCCATTTACGAATACTAAATCGAAAGGTCGATACCTTCAGTGATTCAGAAGATATTCGGGGTGAAGACCTTAGCTGGAAAACCGCGCATACGTCAAGCAGGAGTTATCCATGTACGCTTGTCTTCGTCTATTGCGCACGTGACATTGGTTCGCTCATCGTCAATACAACGGCAGTCACGTGGTTCATAGCGTGGAGCGCGGAGGAGGGGGGTGGGGGGCGACAGCCAATCGTCCGGCACGGTTCTCCCGAACAACAATCCGGGAGCGACCTCTCCGGGGATTGAACCCGGCTCGCCCCGGATAACAGCGAGGAAAGTGTTTGTTTACATGTCTACTGACCCACCGGCTGATGGCGGAGGTATACATAAGCGGACAGTAAACGCTGGCGCTAGAGCGACGTGCAGATTCACTCTCGACTTTTACACGAGGTTAACCGAGGCGCCACGTAGCTAGCATCCCGTAATAAAGCGGCGGTGTGGAAAGGCGGTAATTATGAAACCTCTCGCTCATCCCTAACCTTTCTGTGTAGCGCGCGAGCTAATGGCGTGCGGTGGGGAGATCGATGCCGGCCGCGGCAGTGTGACGTAGTGGAGTAGAGGCGGTTTGTAATTGGCTGCAGGGACGAGGGTCTGGGAGGTGGCTGCGAGGCCATTACGAGCGGGCTCGACCCCGAGGCCGCGTGATGTAATAACTGCCGTACCCAGCGATCCTCGCCAACACATTCATCTCCGCGCTGTTTCGAAACCATCTTCTTTTTTCAAATAAAAACGAACACTACGAAGCAGTTACCCGAACGGCAGTGCAGTTGCCGTTGCCTGTGGCCGTCGGAGGAGAAGTGCCGCAGCCGGTTGACGGTCGAGCTCTTCTGAATAATCAACATTCCAATATAAAAAAATCGCTGACCTCCAAACTGCGTATTATTTTTAACACGTACTAACTGATACACTCTTGTCTAAAGATGGCTGCGAAGTAGAAGAAAGTAGTTCCTTGTCTTGATGCTGTATAACAATTGCGATGTTTAGATTTGTGGACACCGAATTTAGACATGTTGCTCGTGGTAAACAGAGAACACTTAAAGCCCTGCTTGAGATCTACTTGTCGCATGTTGTGTATTCTTTCGCCATATGTAAAATTGACATTGCCGTGCGGGTCTCACCTCTTTATTCATGCGCCGGTCAAGAGGAACTGTGGAATTATCAGAAAGAAAATACTTTACAAAGTTTCGAATAATTACAATTGTATTTATTTAAAAACAGAGCAAAATAAATAATGTTGGTGTTTACAAATGTTTACCTTACCTTTGTATTTCAACATTGACACTTTCAACTACTCTCCGTCCGTCGTATAACTTACTGGATGCGGAGAGAGAGGGAGAGAGGGAGAGAGAGAAAGAGAGAGAGAAAGATAAAGAAAGAAAGAGAGAGAGTGAAAGAGAGAAAGAGAAAGAGAAAGAGAGACTCGGGTCGTGTATCTAATCCGTTTTGAGCTTCTTGTTTTTGTAATTTGTACTTAGCATTTTGTAAGGTTTAAGTTAAAACATTCTATTGTCTAGCATGCCATGCTACAGTAATTCTTCTTGTATCGAGATTACAAAATTGAAACCTCATAGAACACTGCCTCACTGTGCCCAGGGCATGTAGAGGCAAAGGCATTTTTCAAACGCCATAAAAATTTCTGTAATCAAGATAGCCAACTTAAGCGCGTAAAAATTTATGTGCTAGCAAAAATTATTTCCATAATAGTTTGCTGTCATCTAATTGGTCTGGCCCGGGGGGGGGGGATATGTTTACGCCAATTGTGGACGGGCGGAAGTAATGGACTTTTAAGTGATTTGTGTTTGTTTTGTGCACATAAGTAATAATGAGAGTATTAGTAAGATGTGTACGCTTCATAACTACTGCACAACCGACATGACTTAAATACAATTTACACAGTATAGCAAGCGAAACCGTCCGTCCACAATCGGCGTTAACGCAAATGAAAAAAATAACATATCCGACCAATTAGAAAAGAGCAAACTATTATGGAAATCATTTTTGCTAGCACAGGAATTTTTAGACTTGTAAGTTGGCTATCTCGATAACAGCTGTTTCTATGACGTTTCACGTTCTCATTTGCCGGAGTTAAAAACTCGGCGTAAGATACTCTGAGGTTAGAGTAAGTCATGCCAAATATTAGCCGTGGACGTTGTGATTTCAAACGCAGGCTTTTCACTTCATTGTGTTGTGCATGTCAAGTGCGCTATGTTGGCTGTGGATGCGGCCTCATGTGATCTACGCATGAACAAAGTGACATGGCCTGAGACAGTATGGCGGAGGGATTGGCAGGAAAGTATCTCCTAAGCACGGATTTCGGGAGTGCTCAACCTATCGCGAAAAGCCTGTCTAAAGGAATATACGAAATGCACGCAGTGTGTACACACAATTGTTTAATTTTTTTTGTGCTAAGACGAGAGTACAGACTNGTAGGAGTCTCGTAAACCAACAGATTGTAAGAAAGAACTGGAGACTTGCAGGAGTCGGTGTATCCCTCCGCGCTCTGTGGTCCAGCGCCGCAGATGCACAGCAACATGGACAACGACGACACTGCAAATGCCAACTCCAGGAACTCATTATATAGTTTTCCTTTTCAGTTGTCTTAATTTGGCCATGTTTACAAATGTTTGCCTAACCTTTGTAACACTTTCAACTACTCGCCGTCCGTCGTATAACTTTTACTGGGCACAGAGAGAGAGAGAGAGAGAGAGAGAGAGAGAGAGAGAGAAAGAGAGAAAGAAAGAAAGAAAGAAAGAAAGAAAGAAAAAGAAAGAGAGAGAGAAAGAGGGAAAGAAAGAGAGAAAGGCATCGGCGCTGTGGGGCGTCAAAGTTTGACAGCACTTCAGACGTCGTGATGTGTTTACGTCCCGCATTACGCCAGGNCATCGGCGCTGTGGGGCGTCAAAGTTTGACAGCACTTCAGACGTCGTGATGTGTTTACGTCCCGCATTACGCCAGGAGACTACCAGCCAACCCAACAAGGGCATCACGTCTTGACGATAACTACAGTAGTTACAGTCGTCGACTCCTGGCTCGATTACAGAGCCCGCATCTGCGGTGCAGGGATTGGCGCACACGAGGTTGTGTGCCCGGTGATTGAGTCGCTGCGTGGATTCGTGTGATGAGGTACAGGAGCCTCATACACTATACCTTTCATAGCACGTCAAAGGAAACGGTCGATAAGTGTCAGATCTGGTGACCGTGCTGGCCATGGAACAGCGCTCACATGCCCCCCTCCCCTTCTGGAAAAATGATGGGTTTGCTGCTGTTACGCGCGACGCGATAAGCTTTGCCAGTGTTTTGAATAATCCTGTACGTATAGATGGGTGGAACAGCTAATAACGATTAACACAGCCTCTCTCATAGCCGCACGGACTTTTCCTGGTTAACGGGCGTTTACACTGCTTCCATGGGCCTGCCTGGGTAAGGAGGATGTAGAAACAGACGGCGCTGTGTGTAAAGGGAGGGAGGGGTGTTATAACACGCCTCCTCCCAGTTTCCTAATCAGCTTGCGAGGTTCGCTCGCGAGGCGATCACAGAGCACAAGGTAGAAGTGCAACTGGGCACTTGTAAGATACCACCTTATCGCTATTGTGTTAGCCGCCTAACGTAGTTCTGCAGTGCTGCCACCATTACAACAACTGGGGATTTAATATCGGTGTTCTAAATACGACTCTGTTCCCAAGGAATCGCCTGGCGCGAAGAAGGAAAATATGATGGGCACACTTAGAATAAAAAATTGGGCAAATAAAACGGTTTAATAAAACAGTAAAAATAAGCGAAATAAAGATACAGACGTCTGCATACACTGTTCAACAAAAAACAATTTTATAGACGCCGCTTTATCAAATAACAACCCGCCCCCCTTCCCCCTTACTCAAATAAATTTCTGCTTACGCCACTGCTAATGGAGGACACTATAAGGTTGGAAATCTGAGTGCTTACAGTTTGGCAAATAAAATGTTTGCGCCGCTGAATAGCATTAGCGTTGCATGTGTACCGTATTTTTAAGTTTCGTATGTAAACAGATGGGATGGTTGCAATTTTCATAAATTAAATATAGCTGTGCAAAATCTTAAGCTTTGGATTGCTAGTAGGACCTAAAGAATACGTCATTCTTCGCACCAAGAATGGAACCGTGACGAAGTATGCCCAGATGATGGTTAATATTTTGTCGTACCACTGGATTGAGCGAAATGTTTAATTTTGTACACATCACTGTATTGTTTACTACAAATAAGTTTACATAACACATCACGCATTTTCGTTATTAATACATTTTGATTGGTCTGAATAAAGTTTATTGATGATAAACGAAGTAATAACACATTTTTACTTGCTATTGTAGGCCATCGCAATTAACAAAGTACGGCAGTGTTGTCAATTCTAAGAAATGTATTTTCTGCTAGATCACATGCGGAATGTATTTTCTGCTAGATCACTAATTTATGAAGGGGTGTGATTTTACGAACGAAATTTTCTGAGCTTTAAGAAATTTAATCAGCTAAACATTATTCACTAATTTGTCGTCTTATTTCATGTTGTTTCTTACATATTTAGATAAATTCATTAGGGCCGCATACCGCCCTCAGTGATCACGTTAAGCTGAGAGTCGTGTTAAGTTTTCTGTCTAATTTTGCTTCGAGAATCACGTTACAAAATTTTTTAAGTACGTTCATGTACTTACACGTTGAATAATTATTTACATAACCAGCTTAACACTTTGACAAGATTGCAAAATCGGTATTGTAAAAGGAAAAGAGACGTTAAGTGAAACATTAAAAAAGTTTTCAGTTACGCAGCGATAGCCTTACAGTCTTTCAAAACTGAATCGTGCTGCTCCTGGTGGAGGAACAACGAAGTAGTTGTGTATGGGTGAGTGTATGTTACTACCTGTACCTACCTACACGCTCGCCGGTCGACTGCAGCGCCATTAGAGCGCTGTTTTCCTGAACTACTCATTCTCAGCAGCACGTAGTAGTTCCCAATCTGGCCGCTAGAGTGCGCCTGCTCCCTGCCNGTTTTCCTGAACTACTCATTCTCAGCAGCACGTAGTAGTTCCCAATCTGGCCGCTAGAGTGCGCCTGCTCCCTGCCCAGCAAACGGCGTCAAGGTGGCCATCCGCACGACAATTACTGTGAGCACGCATGTTATGGAAGTGGGGTTAGAATACCACTTATCGTACGCTGTTGTACGATAATTTTGGCAACGTAATAATAATAGTGAAGTGTTTTGCTATTTCGACGTGCGCACGAGTCTGTTAAATTGCTTTTGTAGTCACTACTAAATTACACAGGAAGATAAATGACATGCTCAACACCGTTTTTTTTTTTTGCGCCAGAAGCGGTTGAAGAAAATTACAGACCAGGCAAATCCTCATTTTGCCAACTTTTCCCTCACTTTACTCTTGGAACTCCTTCTCACCTCCCCTTTTTCTTTGACCATTTCTTTTTTTAAATTAACTTCTATCCCTTCAGTCTTCTCATGTTTGCCTTGGTCGTTACAAGAAGACGACCTTATATGGACATCAAACTGGAGAATGCAAATGCTGTATTTTGTATTTCTACAAATCTATTTAAGTACATATAAACATACTTAAGTTTCTAAAATTGAAGTGCAGAAACACTATGCAGCTACAAAACGAAATCTTCATTATAGTACAAGGCATAACAATAAAATGAGCAGGTACTTAATCACATTTGCAGAAAGTAATAAATCTGTTAGCAAAAGAAATCTGTAGGAAAAATAAATACATTTTCCAGAAATATTTGGTGCTGTTATTTGCCGAGCATTCTAACATTATGGATGAAGAGTCTCAGCTTAAAGCTGAAAGTTTACAAAATTGAAGTTAAATAATTAAAGCTATATTCCACATACAGATTGCTTTTACTAGGAGTAAATAAACTTGCAATCTAGAAAAAAAAAATATTGCCCAGAACCTCTATTTAACTGTTTTTTGTCTCGCATATTTTCAAAATGAAAACATTCCCATTTACACAAATTTGTGCAGTTATTGATTTTATGTGCGCAAAAACTGTCGTATTGTAGTTATAATTTTAACAGCTCTGTAAATTTACAGTTTACGTATTCTAAGCCTCGAAACTCCTAGATTGGAAACATTATTNTTATAATTTTAACAGCTCTGTAAATTTACAGTTTACGTATTCTAAGCCTCGAAACTCCTAGATTGGAAACATTATTCTTATCATAATTTATGCAGACAGGAATACGGACCACCACACCAGCTTTCATATATAGTCTATTCGCGGTTCCTTCACACTTTTTGAATGTAACATTTGAAAAACCACCTTATGTACGGCGTGTTTAGGTTATTTCGTAATTATGCATCGTATCACAAGCGTTTTGTCTTATGCACTGCGCAGGACCTTGTAAAATATGCACCGCGCAGGACCTTGCAACAAATTATTAAATATTGAAGAAACCTTTGATTACGCCNATTATTAAATATTGAAGAAACCTTTGATTACGCCCACAGATGTGAAACTAATCGCATGAGAGAGGTAACTTGGATTTCGTAATGACTGTTTAGATGTCCCTCATACCTAGACCAGCTTGGATTATTTTTAAATATTGACTATTGAAATGTAGTAATGGAGGAGTAAGTACGACCGACCGCCTTGGAGAGTAGCGGCTGGCGTGTAGGGCAGCCTGCAGTGCGGGTTGCCTAGGGCATTGCTGGCAGGCGGATCGATTGCCTCTCGCCCGTACCCGCGGCCTCGACCCGCACAGCTGGTTCGATGTTTATCGACAACATATGGGAGCTCGCGTCACAGTTGACCCAAGGAGCGCGCACTTCTGTTGTCCATGTTTCTTCCCGCAACACTGGCTTACAGTGTACGGAAGGACGAGATTGCAGACCAATTTGTTTAAGCCTTTTTTAAGATCTACTTTTGAAAAATGTCACTTCCCCTGCCAGCATAGCGGACACATTGAATAACAAGGGTCAAGTGAGGTTGGTATCGATGCAGGGGAAGTAGTTCCATGTCTTAAAACTGAGTTAAACTTGTTAGGGAAACCTTTGTGAATTTTGAAATGATTTATTTTGATTCCTACTTTTTAAATACATATAAATGTAATAATTAATAAATATAAGAAATATTTTCTTTCCTGATAATTTTATGGCTTCAACCGACGCATGAATAAAGTGACGAGGCACATGGAAATGCTAATTTTACATATGGCGGAGGAATACACACTGTGCATACAAGTAGATCTAGAGAAGGGCTCTGCTCAGCGTGAATAGTCTACAGTAGAGTCTAAACGCCCTCCCGCGCAGAATTGCGAGTGTTTTTTTTTCGTTGCGTTGCCCAGGCATTATGTTGTATTTTAAATCAACAATGATTATTGATTGAAAATACAACATAATGCCTGGGCAACGCAACGAAAAAAAAAACACTTTCTATCTCTACCTTAACCCCTTCTGTTCTTTGTTCCTGTCTGCTAGCTGGCTTCGTTTGTTTGTTCAGTCAGTTGCTTGGTTATTAAATTAAAATATAATATTTTATAGCAATACATATTTGATGTTGAATGATAGAGTATGAAAGAAAGCTGGTGTCCTGTGGGCTAAATCGGGAAGCAACAAGAAATCCAAGATGGTGGTTCAAGGGATCCGAGTAAATAGCAGGTGACAAAATAGCATAAATAATTAGTAAACAAAGTGGCAGTCGAGCAGAAGTGAGTAATTAGGCTCATAAACGCTACCATAAACAAACAGACAACAGTGTCTCACACTAGTAGCAATAAACATCATTACAGATACCTGCAGTGCACTCTAGTGGACGACGAGAGAACTATAGGAGACGACAGCCAAGATGGCAGGGTCGAACGAAGTGAGTAATTGGGAAACAACATGGTGGTCGGGGTCATCGATGTAATGTTTCCTCGATTTTATTTTTTTTCTTTCTTTGCAATCTTTTCTGATTTTTATGATTGTGGGTTGGGGTGGTTGGTGAGGGGCGATAGGTGTTGGTTAGGGTGTTGTGGTCTAGCTGGCAGAGGTTGGGGTAATGCTATATTTTCTTTGACTTTTACTTTTTTTTTTTTTAAATTTTCTTGACTCNTTAATTTTCTTGACTCTTTATGAATAGTGGTGGGAAAGGGAGGAGGTGCGCTTGGCTAGGGGTGGGGTGAGGGGGTGGATGCCCAGGGGTAAAAAACTAGCCCCCCCAAATCCTTCAAATGGCTTGAAAATTGCCTTTCGGGTGTTGCCTATCGCATATTTTGCTAGGAAAAACGGGAAATTTTAATCATGAAAGAGAAATTATAATGGAATTTCGGGTAATTTTTAGGAAAATTATAGTGATTTTGAGTGTTTTTAAGGGTAAAAGGGGAAATGAGTGACGTCATCCCAGATGGCGTACGACTTCGTGTTCCGATGCGCGATCTGTGCCAGAAGCGCCATTTCTTATCTACTAAGACAATATTGCCAGCAGCCACTGGAAAGCAATTGTATTAAAAAATATATTAATTAAATGGAACTGTGTAAATCTTAATTAAAATAGGCTATACGGATGCAGTTGTGTGTGTGTCGGCTGGAATTGTCGGGACTGTACTCTTGTTCTGCTTCTCGGCATAGTGGCGCCGCCTTCAGTGAGAGTGATCCAAGAGGCACCAGAACACCACGAGAATTTGCTGAGTTACAAAAAAAAAAAGTGAATAAAGGCGGCTGTGGGAGCAACACTACGAGAAGCTGTGTTCGTAGTCCCGTGGCAGCCAGTCGCGGTGAATATCGTAGCACGCAGGTACGCCTTCTGGCCGTTGCAACGGTTATATACAACGGACGTGAAAATACAAGAAAGGCAATTGCTATATCTAGAAGCAGGGAATACTCGCCCAGTTTCCCACACGAGGAAGTGTTCGTGCTGGAACATCAGTCTTGAATCCAAGGTGCCCACTCTCCCCACGATCCACGGCGATCGCTCATAGAGTCCATTGTCTCGCCTGCAGAAGGGGGCACATCCCAGGCCCTGAAACGTCGTGAAGACTTGTAATTATTACTGTGCTGCGATTTTTATTTAGTCCCGTGGTCGGCAATGGACACAGTCCAATCACACCAACATAGTAACATGAACTTACCGTTGCCATTAAACTTCACAGACAGAAAAGAGATTAAATAAATTTTACGCAATTTACAGGCTACAAAAAAATCTCTAGCTTGCGATGGCGCAGAGTTTAGACGTTGTAGGCTGANTAAATTTTACGCAATTTACAGGCTACAAAAAAATCTCTAGCTTGCGATGGCGCAGAGTTTAGACGTTGTAGGCTGAGGGGAAGAAGGGGCGTGTTGATGCACTTCTTCCGCCTATCGCTGCTCGTGGTTGGCGAGAAGCACGCAATAAACACAGACCTCGTTATGCAGTTGTTCCTGTAATCCCGGAAGAAAACCACATTAAACACTGCCGGGCACGTGCTTTTATCTCTGGCAAGGAGCCCAATGAGGTTCATTCGGATTGCGGTAGAAATAACGTCCCTTTAATTTTTTTGCTCGTTTGTAGATGTGGGTANAGCCCAATGAGGTTCATTCGGATTGCGGTAGAAATAACGTCCCTTTAATTTTTTTGCTCGTTTGTAGATGTGGGTATTGTTCGCACCGAGGAAAGGAATGCTTGCTAGCCTACGTATAATTAATTCCTGTGTTCTCTAAAAAAAAT
Organism: Clitarchus hookeri; assembly: GCA_002778355.1. Taxonomy (NCBI): domain Eukaryota; kingdom Metazoa; phylum Arthropoda; class Insecta; order Phasmatodea; family Phasmatidae; genus Clitarchus; species Clitarchus hookeri. The sequence goes on along the minus strand of NQII01000292.1, from coordinate 352,823 downwards.
TCCTCCGACCTGTACAGCTGCTACAAGACAATACAACAGGAGCTGGTACGTTGGACCGTGTATCAGTGCCTTGTGCGTAAGGGCTATGGCGCACTTGATGCGCGTGTCAGTGTCGCCCGTAATGCTCCCGCGGTTTGAGCCTCAAACGTCGGAATAGCTCCAGGTGCGTAGTCGCCTTAAAAACTTTCACGTGTATTCTTCGTCCGCTGTATTAATAGAAAAAAAATTGACGGGGTTTTGTCAGCGATACGACTATGGGTTTTACGTAATACATACTTTTGCGTTGGCAAATAAAATTTTCTTTGAGGCATGAAAATAAAATGAAAGTAACGAAGTGGATACTTGACTTTAATGGCTTGAGTTGACAGATACAGGCTAAATATTTCGTTTGGCGCCAAAACCAACGCAATAGCTCACCAGGATCGCCAGATGCGCTGCCCGTGAATGTCCGCCCGCCCACAACGGCCGTGAGTCGCCGCGGGCCCCCACCCATGTCTCGCGCATGCGCGGTGCAGCGCGGCGCCTGCTCAAGGTCATGCCCGCATAGTAGTTGTATAGCCGGTCGAACGAGACCACGTTTATTTCAATCGTGTGTTAGTCACGCGGTTACTGTGTCGGAATATATCAGTCTATACAGGCTATTTCTAAAATCATAGGACAAACATTGAGAGGTGGTAGAGCTCACTAAAACAAACAATTATTGTATAGGAATATATGGGCGGGAGTGACGCGTTGAGGAACAAATACAAAATAAACACATGAAATGCAACACAGTGTTTATTTACAACGTCGCCGCTAAATGCCTTTTTACAGCAATGTTTATAATAATTGCTCAAAATTGCTACCACCGACAGTAATGCAAGCTTGGTAGCGTCGGTGGAGTGATTGGCGAACAGATTCAAATACGCCGGGTATTTCACGCACGCCACCATTGTCAGCCAATCACGCCATATGTAGAGGTCGCCAAGCATGCGAGACTGTTGGTGGATGCATTTCCAGCAACTGTTTTAACATTTTCTGTACGAAATCACTCGTTAAGTATGCTGCTAATGATTTGTGTTTGTGCCTCAACGCGTCACTTCTGCCCATATATTCCTATACAATAATTGTTTATTTCAGTGAGCTCTACCACCCCTCAATGTTTTTCCCACGATTTTACACTGAGGTGACAAAAGTCATGGGATAGCAATATGCAAATATACAGATGGCAGTAGTATCGCGTATAAAATGTATAAATGGGCAGTGCATTGGTTGGGCTATCATTTGTAGTCAAGTGATTCATGTGAAAAGGTTTCTGACGTGATTATGGCCACACGACGGGAATTAACAGACTTTGAACGCGGAATGGTAGTTGGAGCTAGACGCATGGGACATTCCATTTCGGAAATGGTTAGGGAATTCAACATTCCGAGATCCACAGTGACAAGAGAGTGTCGAGAATACCTAATTTCAGGCATAACCTCCCACCATGGACAACGCAGTGGCCGACCGCCTGCACTTAATGACCGAGACCAACGACGTGTGCGCAGAATGGTCAGTGTTAACAGACAAGCAACACTGCGTGAAATAACCGCAGGAATCAATGTGGGACGTACGACGGACGTGTCCATTAGGACAGTGCGGGGAGCTTTGGCTGTACTGGGCTATGCCAGCAGAAGACCGACTCGAGTGCCTTTACTAACAGCACGACATCGCCTGCAGCGCCTCTCCTGGGCTCGTGACCATATCGGTTGGACCCTAGACGACTGGAAAACCGTGGCTTGGTCAGATGAGTCCCGATTTCAGTTGGTAAGAGCTGACGGTAGGGTTAGAGTGTGGCGCAGACCCCACGAATACATGGACCCAAGTTGTCAACAAGGAACTGTGTAAGCTGGTGGTGGCTCCATAATGGTGTGGGCTGTTTTTTACATGGAATGGACTGGGTTCTCTGGTCCAACTGAACTGATCATTGACTGGAAAGGGTTATGTTCAGCTACTTGGAGACCACTTGCAGCCATTCATGGACTTCATGTACCCAAACAACGATGAAATTTTTATGGATGACAATGCGCCATGTCACCGGGCCACAACTGTTCGCGATTGATTTGAAGAACATTCTGGACAATTCCAGCGAATGATTTGGCCACCAAGATCGCCCGACATGAATCCCATCGAACATTTATGGGACATAATCGAGAAGTCAGTTAGTGCACAAGCTCCTGCACCAGCAACACTATAGAAGTCCTTAATTGCGAAAGAGGCAGCATGGCTCACTATTTCTGCCGGAGACTTCCTACGACTTGTTGAGTCCATGCCACGTCGAGTTGCTGCACCTCGCCGGGCAAAAGGAGGTCCGACACGATATTAGGAGGTATCCCATGACTTTTGTCGCCTCAGTGTATATTCATCCTGTATACGTTAAATCGCAGTTTCCGTACTGGTATAGGCTGTTCACTGTAAAGTGCGCACTTTTGAAAGCCCTCTCATTTGGAATAATGGTCAATAAATATATTTTATTTCAGTCTTAGACGTTGACTTCAGTGTGAGGTGGAATGTACACACTGTGTCCATTACTTGCACGGCAATATTTATTTAAAAAGGTGGTTAAAGGATAAAATATGGCAGAAAGAAACAGTAACTAGGGCCTCAAAAGAGCTCACTTAACCGTGAACGGCGTGTATCTCGTGTGCTGGTCTGATTTTGCTCTTTGGAGAGACCAACTTTGCTGTGACGGCAATCGTTTCGAGTAGCAGTTTTTTCCCCATTAATGCGTCCACTTTGCTCTTAAACAAGTACCTGCATTTCGGCAGGTAAATATTTTCTGCAGTTTCACTTACGGCGTTGCATATGCATCCACACACACAGAAACCATTAAGTAAACAGATGATGACTGTGCATATTGCATCGCAACTGCAGGCCAGAAATCTGAGAGTAAATGTCCGTAATTAACTCCGGTACTTGTGTTATGTTAGTGCCAAACATTATTCTACCTGCAGACGTATTGTCATTTCAAGCAAATGGAATGAATCAGCTCCCGCAGTTTATACATGGTTACATTTAAAAATCATTATTTGACTTCCGTTAATTAAGTATTATATTTGAGAAAAACTGCCATGAATTACCTAAACATATCTGTGTTTAACGAGAAAAATTGTGCATTTTTTAAATGGTAAATATTAGGGACATTTTCCAAAATTTGGTAGTTGTTTGAGAATGTGCAAAGTATTTGTACCGTAAATCGTAAAATGAAGTACTGCATTTTATTTTATGTGAATTGTTTTACCTAGTATGAGTGCTCCAAAAATGTTTCAAGTGCTGGACATGTGATTAAAGGGAAAAAATGGAATATATAATTTTTGTTGCATGGAAATTACATTACGAATGTCTGTAAGTTGAAGCATAACATGAAAGTGTAATTGTTTTCCTTCTCAACGCTGTCAATGTGTTGGTAAGCAGTAATGCCTGATGTGGGAAATTGTCCGTTTTCCGGGATTTTTTTAGCTGACGGGAAATTGGAAAATTTAGAATAAACGGATAAATTAATTATTATTAAATTTTCTTATCGAGTTTTGTAATCTGCGATATAAAACCTACTCCAATCAATAGTCATAATGTAAAATTAATTTAGTTTATTTCAATACATACTATTTTATCTCAGTTTTCTATCTTTGCGAGTTGCACACGCACACGCGCACGCACGCACACACACACACACACCAACACACACACACACACACTGCGATGACAGACCGAGGGCAGCTGGTTGTGGTAGGGCGGGATTTACGTAAACTTGTATATTTATTTATAGGCGACATCACTTTTTAAACCTAAGAATGTCGTTGTAATTGGTGAGACATCGTAATTTATTCGACGAGTAAAAGCGCTTCAGATTGTAGTTTGCACATTATGGGATACGAAACAACATAGAAAAACTAATGAAAACTGCAAATGTAAAATTCCTTGAACAGTTTCATGAAAAACGGGAAATTTGGAAGGAAAAACGGGAAATTTCCGCAAACCTGGCGGGGATTTGACCTCATCATCTGGCAACGCTAGCGGGGAGTTTGCGAAGTTGTGGCTATTATGTAGATGGCGTGACGCTAAGTTAAGGTTACTTCTCAGGGTGGGAAGATCATTGTTAAAAGTTTGGTGACCAAATATTTTCCCCACTACTACATTTTCTCCATTTCCTACGTTAAGAATCAGGATAATTGCAATAAACGTAAATCAAATATAAAGTAACTTCGTAACTAAGGTAAATCCTCCTCTTTTATTATTCACTTTGATCAAAATTGTTTTTTTAAAAGTTACCTATTTGGAACAGCGCGCACCTAGCGGCGGAAATCTTCCCTATGCCAAACTCTCCCATAAGAAAACTTATTTTGTTCCTGACCTTAGTAGAACTAACCTTAGCTAAGTGCCGTGCTGCAGCTAACACGTGAGCAGACTTAGGACACGCTAAAACTGTCGCAAACAGACCAGACGACGTGCGAGCGACACGCACGCTAAGGGATCACGCATGTTGGCACGAACCCGGAGACAGCATTCAACTAGACCGACTGTACGTGACGCATACATTACGGCCCACTGTCGTGGGCAAACTGAAGCACATTTCACCTCTAATGACCTCGGGTTGAGAAGCTACTCGCTCACGTCGCACATGGCAGTCTTAGACACAGTTTGTCGATTACTTGAATTCAGCCTAAACATAAATAAATCGCCCGTTACTTCATTGCCCGCACTCTAAACATATATCGCTGAGTTCAATAAGTAGATTTATTTCATTTGAATTTTCCGCTAGACGAGCTGTTGACTACTGGCGAATCGGTGAATGCACTCAGGTTTAGCAAACAGACCAGTGAAATCGAGTAGAAATCACTGTTTAATAAGTGAACACCACCAACTAAAATGATCAGTATTATTTTACTGATTCAAGTGAGACGCTTCAACAGTTCTGCAGTTTTGGAGCAGTTTTAACTGTTTAGATTGTAGAGTGCAGGAACCATATTTAGTACACAGGTTAATAATTTTTAAAATCTCGCGTATATTTATTTTTCACGTAGTGCATTCTTCGGGTCAAATGTGAAAATAAACCTTGTCATTGGTTACTTCCCACCCGTAAATCAGGTCGAGTCAATGTTTGCGAAATGCTCAGTATATATAAAGATCGTGGTCTACCTCATCTTCAGTCTGTAGTGCAGTTAACTGCGGACGAATGGTGTTTGTAACAACTACGACTGCATAGTACTACCCAGTTTAAAACCATCAGACTTGTTTCCCCGCCAAACGTCTCGAGTGCTGGCAAACTGCCGAGGGATGCAGTGCATGACGAACTGAAGAACGCATCTATGCATCCAAGTTGCTAGGAGGTTCTGTCCCGCTATTGCATCAGCCTGGCGTAGATTGGAGACACTGACCCAAGTTGAAATACTTGGAAGCTCTCGGGAATGAGGACTCGTACGTGATGGTGAAAGGAGGAACGTACTTCGCAGCTCGGAACGATGTTCACGACTACGTCTCAGAACATATTTGCTTGAGGAAGATCAATCCTCACCGACTAGGATTTATCTACTTTTTCTGCGCGAGTTCCATTAAAAAATGTTTAATGAAATTTCTTGCTTGACAAACCACAATAAAAAAGAGTTTTCTTAAATTTGATCGAATTTTCACGGATTCTTAGCTTTATTAATTTTTAATTTACGACAATAGAGAAAAAACTGATAATGTCTTGCGAGTGATTGTATAAACGACACTAACAGCAGCAGCCAAACAATAACAGTTTTTTTTAAAATATAAAATTCAAAGTTTTTCGCTTTGTCGAGCAGTAAAACGTAAAATCTAAACTGCAGGCTCCAGCGAAAATTACATAAATGTAAGATGGTGGGGACCTACCCTCTTGCCTACCTGGAGCCATACTTCGCCTCTGAGGCCGAGAAGCGCGGGAGCGATAAGGGCGACACTGCTAAGTACATCAAGTGCGCCAACGTCGCTACGTGCAAGGCTCTGAAAGGACGTGTACCATTGTACTTTCAGCGGTAACTCTTACATTTGATTGATGGTGGAAAGTCTATAGCAAGTTTCATTGCAAGACCCGAGGATGTTTTTGTATCTACCCGACGCGTATATTATAAAATACAGCGCTTTGAAAAAGACGTTTTTCGCTACGTCGGAGGGTGTGGAATGTGCTATTTGTTGGTAGGTAAACTTATTGAAGTTTCGTTTAATAGTTTCGTCAAAAACTTTTATTCCAAACACACTGCGACGCATTTGAAGCCCTGNAAGCGCGGGAGCGATAAGGGCGACACTGCTAAGTACATCAAGTGCGCCAACGTCGCTACGTGCAAGGCTCTGAAAGTACGTGTACCATTGTACTTTCAGCGGTAACTCTTACATTTGATTGATGGTGGAAAGTCTATAGCAAGTTTCATTGCAAGACCCGAGGATGTTTTTGTATCTACCCGACGCGTATATTTTAAAATACAGCGCTTTGAAAAATACGTTTTTCGCTACGTCGGAGGGTGTGGAATGTGCTATTTGTTGGTAGGTACACTTATTGAAGTTTCGTTTAATAGTTTCGTCAAAAACTTTTATTCCAAACACACTGCGACGCATTTGAAGCCCTGGATAGACAACCGCCTTAACAACCCACCACCTTAACAACCCACCACCTTAACAAACCACCACCTTAACAACCCACCACCTTAACAACCCACCACCTTAACAACCCACCACCTTAACAACCCACCACCTTAACAACCCACCACCTTAACAACCCACCACCTTAACAACCCACCACCTTAACAACCCACCACCTTAACAACCCACCACCTTAACAACCCACCACCTTAACAACCCACCACCTTAACAACCCACCACCTTAACAACCCACCACCTTAACAACCCACCACCTTAACAACCCACCACCTTAACAACCCACCACCATTTGAAGCTATTGCAATTTGTGTGATTTTTACAGAAGTTTTTAAATATCGATTTACAAGTCTCAGAGTAAAATCTGCTCCGTTCTCTAGTTTATAAATTTGGGAGCCCTGAGATATTATGTTGCAATCTTGTCATCGAAAGTTTGATTAAATGCAAGTCCACTGTTACCACGTACTTAGTAAAACTATCTTCTGGCTGTCTTGAATTGGTTTTTAACAGATATGAATTGGACCACTGGTCAAGCATACGACAATATCCGAAGTGAAAATTACGAGTTCATTGAATCTGAAAACTATCCTGCAAGCTGCGAAATATTCCATATCGGCCGGACCACCGGCCGGATAGTAAGTTGCCAGGCGTTGATTGGCGAGTGGCGTGCCAACGTGAAGTTAGCCAGTGGCGCCATTTTGCTGGCGCGTGTGACTCGAGTTCGCGGTACAAGCGGCTTTCACTTCTGTAGTTTTGAGTATTCTGTGCTGGCACGTTGGTGGGTGGGTGGGTGTGTGAGTGAAGAGATTCGTGCAGCTCTTAACATCGAGGTCTTGAGAGCAGAGGAGGGTGAAGCGAGGTATGGAGCAGCGCTGGAATGCAAGGGTCTGCGAAACGGGAGAACCCCGAGAAAACCCGCTGACCAGTGGCAAACTTTCAGCGCGATTTTCACTTGCGAAAATCCGGGAGTGATGCGGTCGGGAATTGAAGCCGGTTCGCCTAGATGGGAGACGAGCAGTCTAACCGCTCAGCCACCGCGGCCCCTGGTACGTTGGTCATGTCTGCACAAAGCAAAACAATGGATACTAAGTTTACGCAACAATTATCATACCAAATGAACTGTTAATAATGGACACACACCGTAACGAAGCTTTATTTTATTTTGTCGAAGACTCTTAAGGTGACGACTACGACCTTGAAAGACTACTGTGTTCTTTGTACCGTCCAGGGTTATTTGCATTAATCTNCCGGTTCGCCTAGATGGGAGACGAGCAGTCTAACCGCTCAGCCACCGCGGCCCCTGGTACGTTGGTCATGTCTGCATAAAGCAAAACAATGGATACTAAGTTTACGCAACAATTATCATACCAAATGAACTGTTAATAATGGACACACACCGTAACGAAGCTTTATTTTATTTTGTCGAAAACTCTTAAGGTGACGACTACGACCTTGAAAGACTACTGTGTTCTTTGTACCGTCCAGGGTTATTTGCATTAATCTNGACTCTTAAGGTGACGACTACGACCTTGAAAGACTACTGTGTTCTTTGTACCGTCCAGGGTTATTTGCATTAATCTGTGAATACTGTCCCCATTTTTAGAAAGCTAATTCGTTCTGGATATATCTCACATTTGCGCGATTATTTATTTATTTATGTATGTTAACAATTAATCTTAGCATATTTTCCTGTGTTTATGTCTATTCTTGGTTTAGAATTTTTTATGTTTCAGAAATAACCCGTGTTTTAAATAAGAGTGGTTCAAGGCATCCCTTTTCTATAATTCTAAACTCTAGAAGTATTTCATCATGTTATTCTAATTAAACATCGATGCTTCGTCTAGTTGGAAAACTAATTACGATATGGAAAAACATGAAAGTAATTAATTATGCAAGTTAAAACTATGAGAATCTTCTTGGAAAAAAAATTTGATGTGAACTTTTGTACTCGATAACTTCATAGCCTGTAAGAATTTTATATAAATGTGAGTTTCATTACTACCCCATACTATTATCAGTAACATGTCAAGTTTTCTTTCTGAATGCACCCGTATTTTGAGAGCGAATTTAGTTTCAGAAGTTCGTTGCCGACGGCCCTAGTAATGTTAGCATAAAGTTTTTATTCGTATAATGCGTGCACGATCAATTTTACTAGGCGGCTTTTCAAATTACCACCCAATTAAAATGATTCCACAATAATGTAGAGCAAACAATACCACTCAAGTGTGTGGTTTTACGGAGTAATCGACACGTTTCTTTAAAACACTGACATTATGCGAGGCGAGATCGAACTGTTGGGAATCNGTGGTTTTACGGAGTAATCGACACGTTTCTTTAAAACACTGACATTATGCGAGGCGAGATCGAACTGTTGGGAATCTGACAGGATTGGCGTAATTTGTAACAACAATGTGAAAGCTGCAAAAACATATGAACGCTGGTTACAAAGAAATGTTTCAGTCGCTTCATATTAATTTCCAATTCTATAAAATTTTGCAGCAATAAAAAAAAATATTATTACCCATTGGCTTAAATGTGTAAATAGTATGAAGACAATCCCCTTTGAGAAACAGTGTATTGCTGAAGGCTTCGGGGATTTTTTTATTATGAGACATATTATAAATAATCGTGCTTGTAGCTGTTATGCTGTTCAAATAACTCTTTGGAAGTCAGCTTTTCAAACATTACTGATCATAATTAAACGCGTACTGACNGCTGTTATGCTGTTCAAATAACTCTTTGGAAGTCAGCTTTTCAAACATTACTGATCATAATTAAACGCGTACTGACGTAAATACTGACTGGTATATCTGTAACAAATCGAACCAGTTTTTTAAAGGTATTATGTAAACGTCTTTTTTCTAACAGAAACTTGTGGATGCTAAATTTCTTGGTTCACGTGCGTAGAAGTAAAAATGGGAGTGATAGTGAAACATTGACAGTATATTTGTAACGATTTCACAAAGTCATAATTTCGTCTTCCAAGAGTGACATGATTTGCCGGCAGAAATATCAGAACCGTGTTGCTTTGACTAATAGTTAGCTTACTGCTGAAATAAATGGTAGTTTTGACATTCTACTAAAAATCCTCTGATCAAGTTTTAATGAAAGTGGAGTTACGCAAAAACAGCTTGCATAGGTGGGTCGTGTCGGTCTAAAATCCAGATGCAATAAATAAAAAAAAGTTCATGNGTTACGCAAAAACAGCTTGCATAGGTGGGTCGTGTCGGTCTAAAATCCAGATGCAATAAATAAAAAAAAGTTCATGTCGCTGTCTGATGAAGTGGGCTTGACAATCTACTCGTAGTTCGCGATACAATGTTGACTGCATTGGCACTGTGGTCGGACAACTCGCCTCGCATCACGGCGAGTCGAGTCANATAGTTCGCGATACAATGTTGACTGCATTGGCACTGTGGTCGGACAACTCGCCTCGCATCACGGCGAGTCGAGTCAGATTTCCGCCGGGCGGCGAACTTGGCGGATGGCGCCTTTGCTTCGGTATTCAACCCGAATGTTTAACTTGCTTGCACATTAAACAATTACGTCCGTAATTTACTAATTGACTTATTTTCTCCCATTTTCTGATTCTATCTATCCCTTTCTTGATTTTCTCTCCCTCTCTCTCTCTCTTCTGATTTTATCTCTCTCCCTNGGCAGGGGCACGGACAGGATATAATGCAGCCCGCGTAGTGCGCCTGGAGGGTATGCAGCCTGCCTCGCAGGTAAGAAGTGGGTCAGGCTAGCCGGGCGGGGTGTGGTGGAAGTGCTGGAACCTCTACTTGTCAGTCGCGCGCCGCGCTCGACCGTGGTTGGTCGTGTCTTCGCGCGCGCTCTACCGCGCAGGCGCCATGAAGCTGGTTCAGGAGCCCCCGCAGCTGCGCCCCAGAACAGGTACAGCACGCTAACCGCTTCACACCACTCGCATTATTAACAGCTCTTTCAAACGGCGCAGGCTGTTCGCTTTAATTAAGCATTTGTCACATTAGCGCTAGAAGAAAAAACTGTTTCAATTTGCATACATTGTAATGCCCAAATCTACTAACATTCTTACTATAAAGTTGGCAGTGAGATATACGTGGTAGTTCGTCTTAACATCTTATTAAATGTTGCATGTTGAAATTGTAAACACACAAATTATTATTTTTNATATACGTGGTAGTTCGTCTTAACATCTTATTAAATGTTGCATGTTGAAATTGTAAACACACAAATTATTATTTTTTAGTCCGTAAGAGCTAATATCTGTCACATTGTGATTGGCGCATGAATAAAGTGATCAGGCTCGTTGCAATGTNTTTTTAGTCCGTAAGAGCTAATATCTGTCACATTGTGATTGGCGCATGAATAAAGTGATCAGGCTCGTTGCAATGTCAGTTTTATGTATGGCGGAAGGTTACAAACTAGGTGGAAAATTAGATCCTAAACAGGGCTTTCAAAAGCGCACTATTAACCTACATTACTTGAAATTAAAAACATAGCACGATGTCGTTGTTTAAATGAAGCTTACCTTAAATTTATTTGCCCGTGTGTTAAAATAAAAACTTTATATTTACTGGAACGAAATGCATTCCACATAGTAAGAGGTTTGCAGCAGAATAGGTATACTAAAGTAAGTTATACGTGAGTTAAGATCTCGTTCTTGATTTGGCACGAATGTTTTTCTCACATGTTCAGTGTCAAAATATTTTTTATTTAAATTCATTTTGGTTGGGGGAAGTTGTTTAAACACGGACTATGGCAAGGAATTGCAAATAACGTTGTTTTNTTATTTAAATTCATTTTGGTTGGGGGAAGTTGTTTAAACACGGACTATGGCAAGGAATTGCAAATAACGTTGTTTTACAAGGACGTTGAACCGCTTTTAGAAGTTTAAGCGTAGTTTGGAATTGGGAATAGCGATTGGTGTGAACCGAACATACGGACGACTCTGGTATTGAGTGCAGTGTTGCAGCGTGCAATATTTCCATCGTTCAGCGCGTAACAATGGCACCATATTGTTGTCACGTAAGTCATATGTTGACGTCATAACAGTGGAATATTCAGCAAAGCCCCTGCTTTCACGCGTATTTTTGCAAATGTAATTTCTTATAAAACATGTCAATAAAATATATTCNATGTTGACGTCATAACAGTGGAATATTCAGCAAAGCCCCTGCTTTCACGCGTATTTTTGCAAATGTAATTTCTTATAGAACATGTCAATAAAATATATTCTTTTTTTTTTTTCTATGTTGGAGGGTTTCAAAAATCGTGTTTCCAACTCTCGAGATGTCAAGAAACCCGCAATTTCTTAGGCGTTTGAAGTGGGTTTTTCGGTTTTTTCACAGTTAAGTATGAAAGCCCCGATTTCAAACGTGTCTAAAAACAATGCAAGTTATTTTATGTATGAATAAAAATGAATGGATGAATGACGTCTACCTTTATTCGGGAACTTGTGAATACTCGGGCATTTGAGAAGGGTTACGCCTACGTTCTACTTTCTCGAAGGTTCTCTAAAGTNTTCGGGAACTTGTGAATACTCGGGCATTTGAGAAGGGTTACGCCTACGTTCTACTTTCTCGAAGGTTCTCTAAAGTTTGCATTTCCGAGTGTTGAAAGCTGTGGTATGAAGACATACTGTAGACACGCTGAGCGTTCCTTTATCTTTATTGCGCCGTAAAGTTATACGCTGCTAGACAGATTGTCTTCATTACTGCACGCGAGTTCAGTGCTTTGCGCATAGAGGCGATTATACGTCAGATGTGTACTCCAGTTTCACCCTTTTGTTTCGCTGCTTCAAACGTATCAAGATAGGTACAAGTAGGCGTCTCTTTAAGGCGCCCGTCTACCTGGCGCTTGAACTGCATTGCAGAGTGTTCGAAATACACGTTTTTCAACGAAACTATTAAGCGTGCGTCCAACGTGCTGATCTACGAAAAGAACACACACTTCAGACGAGAGCTGTTAAGTACTTTCAAAATATCACGTACGTTAGAAACATCAATTCAGAGTACTCCAAAACCGCTAAAAACGGCCTTTCCAAGGCGCTGTAGCTCAAAATGCACGCATCAGATACATACAAAACTACTATAGGGGCCTGCACTGAACCTTCCTAAAGACTTCCCACTAATAAAATAATATGGTCACCGCTGAAAGTCCCATAGGTACACGCAGCACGACGAGAACACTGCACGCCAGTTCAGAGCCTTGCGCTTAGCGGCGATGGCGTACTTGATGCGCGTGGCAGTGTCGCCCTTATCGCTCCCGCGCTTCTCGGCCTAAACTTGGGAAAAAGTTCCAGGTAGACGGGCGCCTAATGAGAGACAATGACTGGTTTTTATAAAACTGAGCTTTCTCTACTGGACCAAACACAGAAATGTCGTGTTATAAATGCGAATGTATTTTTTCCAGCACAAAATAGAGGAACCACTGAAATTTTTACTTGTGCGCAAAAACAGTGTCACATAGGATGCTTTTTCCGCCAAAGGTAGAACATTAGATTCACTTTTTTTTTTTTATCGATCAGCGTTTTGTTTGTGCCCGTTAATGAGACACCAAGGGAGGGTTTCAGGAAAGTTCATGACCTTTGCCTTTTCGCTAATTAGGACCGCTCTTGCATTTTACAGAGCGCCTAGCCCGGTGTCATTTGCCACAACATTCGCGAACCTTCAAACTTAAAGTTCATCCATGAACCTGCACAAATCAAAACAATAATGAATTGTCCCTGCAGTATGTCATCCAAGTTTGATATGGGAACTGGTCATATATGTTAGTATGTCGATTAACATGTGTGTGTTACGGTTCAGAAGGCGTGCCTGGACAAATATGGTAAATAGAAGTTATCCCTTAGATGAAAAGAGTGTCGGATAGTCTAAGTTTTTTTTTTTACATTTACAGTACATTGCATACTTTGTTATATAATACAATAACCTGAAAAAAGTAAGACAACGGAGGAAAAATTATTTTAAGAAATAAATAATACTATGTTTACAAAATGTTTTTCATTTATATTTTTTTCGTAAGAAAATATAAAAAAATAATTAAACTAATACTTTGAGATAAGTTAAAAAAAACTGTTCTTGTTGCTAGAATGCCATAAAATATATTTGTTAGGAATTGTTGTTATGCGGTTCGCACAAATTTCAATTTTAACTCAAGACATAAATTTCAAAGTGTAAGCACTAACGAGAACAAAGAGTCGGATACCGAAGAAATGACAACGCGACAATCACGTGACTACAGTAAACGCCCTACCTGAAGCAAACTCCGTGTTAAAATAACTTGTAAGTTTTAGTATTTTAATTGTAAAATGTCATATTCGTCGCTAAAGGAAAAAAGTGGCCAAGCTGCTGTCGCATGACCTCTATAGTCTTCAGGTCTGATTTATGGTTTATGCCATTTGCAAGGTCACTAATACACAGAGAATTAGTTCAGTAATTGTCACTGTTCTACATCCAAACTGCTTTTACATGCTGCGTTTCTTTGTGCAGGTTAGTTGTGTAACTGTAGTGGTTTTACAGCTGTGTCCTGACGTGTGTCGCAGCGCAGTTTGTTGACATGTTGTTGACATGTTGTTGACATGTTGTTGACATGTTGTTGACATGCTGTTGACATGTTGTTGACATGCTGTTGACATGGTAATTGCAGCTCACGTCCCGTGGTGTTGATACTGTGCGACCTTGAATGAAAGTCTTTGCCTGTTGCAAATGTGCAGTTTTCTTAAGCGGCGATGCGCGTGTGATAAACTGCGTCCTACACAGCCCACGATAAAACGTACAAATTTTGATCCGTATTTGCCGATGAGAGAGTTACGTTTCCCAAGTCGTAGGTCGACCTCTTATTTATGGGTGTATTAGCATGTGGTAATAGGGTAGAGGGCGCATTCCATATCTGTAGTAACGTATTTTGAGTGTCAACATTTGACGTTTTACGCTTTAAGTTTAGTACACGGTTTATATAGTCAAGTGAGTTGATATCATAGCACGCTTCCTCAGGTAGTTTCGGTGCCATTATGTTAAGCAATACAATTCGCGCAATTTTTTTTTACTATAAAAGCACTGGTATGTTCGAAAAAGAAACTTTAACTTTACTTAAATGTTGGATCACGTGACTTTGACAATCTAGTTGGAAACTGGCCAGCTCCCCTTGCGGGGTTAAGCGCGGAGGACGATAGCAAATATACCCCACTTTTAAATTTATCAATGTTCTAGTACAGTCAAGTTAGGTTTTCACCCGTACAAGAAAGAATGTAAAGCTGAATTTTGGCATGATGGTATAACTGCTCTTCTGGTGGGGAGCCCTCGGCTACTGGAGGCAGTTTTGGCGTGGGCGAACATTTCCTAACAGCATAACTCGCTGCTCAGATGTGCTAACGCGCTGATTTTGCTACCTAGCGAAATATCTCGTCTATATCTGTTGGTTTAATCCATAAGCCAACAGATCTCGTCTATATCTGTTGGTTTAATCCATAAGCCAAGTATACATTTCGTTACTTTACTTTCATCGCCATGCCTCAAAGGAAATATTACTCCTCGACGCATATGTATTCATGTAAAACCCACGGACATCTCCCCGACACAGTCACACAAAATGTTCTTGCTCATCTCGTGTGTTCGGTAACCTCATTTAAATAAAATCCGATGTGAAAAACCAGCTTTAACTCTGCGTAAAGCAAGGATCGACGGACAAATAAAACTGCTCTTCAACGGGCTTTGGCAAAGGGATTTGGGCGGCTCTTACAGCGAGGCCTTGAGAGCCGACGAGGGGCGAAGCGCATGCGAGTATGGAGCAGCACCGGAATGTAAGGGCGGGGGAAAACGGGAGGTCCCCGAGAAAACCCGTCGACCGCGGCATCGTCCGGCACGATTCCCACTTGCGAAAATCCGGAGAGAACGGGCCGGGGATCGAACCCGGTTCGCCTTGGTGGGAGGCGAGTAGTCTAACCGCTCGGCCACCACGGCTCCGGGAGGCGAGTAGTCCAACCACTACACCACCGCGGCCCCTTGCGTTCTCGCAACGTAGACGCCGTTCGCCGAGGCTGAAGGGGTTCGAGCGCCTAACCGCAAGAGCGGGTGAAAGTTTCCGTCGCCTGAGACGACGGGTATTTCCCTACGTTGTCCTGGCAGAAATGTTTTGCTCGTGGGCCGTTGTGCACTTCTTCCGCGACGCGACAGCCAGAATTCACGTTAAAGTGAAGACTGGATTTTACCGCCTCGCAATCGACATTTACAAATATTACTTACAAATGGTATCTTGCCACTGCATACTAACCTCTTTTACGATGGCTATTGATGTTTCCATTGCTTTCTTATTTCTGGCACGATGATTGTGTTGCTCGTGCATGGCGACAGATTCCATTTGGCGTCAAACTTCTGCGATCTTCGTGAACGCCTTCCTGGAGGCGATAACGTGCGTGTTCACTCGAGCAAGGTGACGTGCAGGGAGGAGATCGTGTAACCCGGGTTCTCTAAACAGCTGGAATGGGCTGGCGCCGCCGTTCTCTAGCTCAACCTGGTCACCTTCGAGAGCGAAGGTGACCAGGTTGCACGCACTGCATCGTGCTGGGGCTCATTGCACAGTCCCGAGCGTTGTCATTCACGAAGGGACAAGCGAGTTCTTATCAGTTTACAAGTAAATCGCACTGTCATGGACAACTGCACAGCTTGTTCACGGTAAAGTAAGCGCTTTCGAAATAAACATTTGAAAATAAAATCACTACTCGTAACTGCACACGTTACACTGCACTTCGGCACGCGGGCTCCCAGTTAAGTTGGCAGCGAAGAAGTAGTTATTAATAAGTGTATTGTAAGCAAGAAGTTAAAAAATGTTGTCGTATGAGCTTGGTGTTACTTACTTATTTTTATTCACATTATAGTAAAGGCTGGTCGCAATAAACTGAGCAGTTTTGAAAGCCCTGCTTAAGATCTACTTTGTGGACATTGTGTATCCTTCTACCAAATCTGAAATTAAGATAGTAATGAGCCTGATTACTTTATTCATGTGTCGGTCAAGTGAAACTTTAAAATTGTTAAGATAGTAAATATTTTACGAATTTGTTCATTTTTACACTTATGTAGTATTACACTTATTATGTATTTAAAAAACCTGAAAGCAAAATAATTTTTTCAGTATTCGCAAATGTTCAACCTAAAACTTTTAATTCGGCGTTAAGACGTGGAACTACTTTCCCCTGCGACGTTACCAACTTTGCTGGGCGCATGGTGGTCATTAAGTATATGCAGGTAGGGGCAGTGACATTTTTCCAAGGCTGATTTCAAAAGTACTCATTTTACCGTGAGCAGCCTATAAGTGACACATTTACATTTCCAACAATAAAATAATATGGTCACCGCTGAAAGTCCCACAATGCAGTGCGACGAGAACACCGCACACCAGTTCACAGCCTTGCGCTTAGCGGCGATGGCGCACCTGATGAGGGTGGCAGTGTCGTCCTTATCGCTCCCGCGCTTCTCGGCCTCAAGCGCGGAAGAAAGCGATTGGTAGACGGGGGCCTTAATACGGGTAGGAAGACTTCGCAAATCCGTTTCATGACAAGATGGCCGTGAATCGCGTGTGCATTAATCACCTTCTCCATGGGTGGGTAATGACACGCGTCCTGGAAGACTCTCAGCTGACTTGCAAGGACACGAGTGGCGGATCCCGTAGTGTCAGTTGTGAGGTGACACTGGCTTACTCTCTTACGACTAGTGAATACACGACCGAGGTATGAGCCTACAAGTAGGTAGTCGAGTCTTAGCCTACTCTTCATTGAAATTACGAAAATATTCTGTCTCCAGTCATTACTGATTTTGAAGTAAGACGACATGGAGTAGCTTGCGTATCAGAAAAAATAATTCTGAAAATAACATTTATTCACGGGCCGCAGTGATTTAGTTTTGCCTCGTGACTGCTGGCCTTTTAACCTCCACCTGAGCAGACAAGATCTCTACCATCGACTATTTTCTGCAGCCGCCATGTTTTGCTTGAAACCTATTAAATATGTCCAAAAGGGGAAAAAAGTAGTGAATATGGTTGAGAAAAAAAAACAGCGTTTTAATGTCTTTCCTCCGCATGTTCCTTAAGTGAACAGAAAAAAAAGTACACAGTGGCATTTGTAGTTAAATCCATTGACTTTGACGTACAGTGATAACCTACTGTTGCAGATCTTACTGCGAGAGATGTACCAAACATTTTCGCCACGAGGTAAGCGCTAGTGTCACACGTGAACCAGATTTTCTCTATTTTATACGTTAAAAAACAAGATAATTGTAATAATAATAAATCATATATAAAATAACTTTGTAACTAAATAAATTTTTTTCTTTTATTAGTTACGTAGCTTAACATTTTAATGAAGTTACCTTCTAGAACATTGCGCACCTAGCGGTAGAAATGTTCCCTATGCCAAGCTCTCCAATAAGAAATCACGCTTTTTTCCTAACCTGAGTGGAGTAAGCCGCGCACTGGGCGTCGTCGGTCGCACTTCCTGCATTAGATGTTCAGACCTTCGCATCGAGTTCGCGACCGCCAACACCACTTTCCCGCCCTCCGTGCTGGATGTACGTTTTTTTGTTCGTCGCTCTAAGCAACTCACTTTCTGCTCCGCTCTCCGCCTGGATTACTTTCCATTTCCGTCCCGTACACGTCGCCGAAAGAAAAAGAACAAGTTCGCGAGACCAACTGGTTAGCGGAGAGCATTCTGCTGTCCGCTGTCCTCTGTCCGCTGTCCGCTGCAGGAGNGGGCGTGCACAATGTCCACTTTTATGAGATCAAAAATACTAAGCAGGATTGTACTAAAACATATTCCTCATAAATAGTCTACGCTGAGAACATTAAACCTATTTGTAACTTAGCGGTGGTTTCAAACACTCAGATTGTCGAGTGAAAATACGAAATTGCCAAGATCGTTTTTTATTTTCGCCGTGTCATTAGGATGCACCCCCCTGCACGCTTATCGGCAGGGCCGTACGTGATGTATCCTGGGGAGGGGGGTAGANTGATGTATCCTGGGGAGGAGGGTAGATGGGGAGGTAATTAAAGGGGCTCAAGCCCTTCCTCTTACGAACGTTGCCACATATTCCGTTTTCACGATCTGTAACTCGCGCTACAATAAATACATTACTTGATACTGCAAATCAATTAGCAGTTTCTATATTTTGAGCTATTTTGAAGTCTCAATGTGTCCAGAAACGGAAACATCTTGGTTGGATTACTAACGTGTCAATTTTATTAATTTATCCAAGTACAGTTCGGCCATACGCCTGTTTTCAACACGCACGTGTTACGTATACAATCCATAGATATACATATCTGCAAAGACAAAGATAAAATAACAATGATTAATTTTTTTAGTTAATATGGTAATAACGTTTTTATATTTTCACTTATAATTACAAAGTAATTTAACTTTGAAGTAGCTAAAGTGGAAAGACTATACCAAAACAATGAAGTTTGCAATTTTTTTCATTTTCATTCTAACCTTGAAGTGGGCTTGTTATTTCGATGTGACAGTTTCTGCCGGCCAGTAACTTCACAGTTTGCCATAGTAATTTTCTTTTGTTTCCAAAGGTACTCGTTTCCACACCTTCCTCCCACCTGTTACGAAATCTTACCTACAGGTTTGATACGCGATTTTCTTCACAATCTTGTAAGCCTTGCCCTAGTTTGTTTTCCTTCTGACCACAGCGCATTCTCCCTTACTAAAACTGACGTGCGTCGAATTGCCAATATTCTTCCGTCCGTTGGCTTTATTTGTTAGGAACACACGTGCTAACTTGTCGCCAGTTCTCACTCCGACTGAGCGAGGTAGCGCATAGATAACATACTGGGCTCTCATTAGTAAGTATCTGGGTTCTGTCTCTGGTCCGTCCGTATTCAGTGTTTTCCACCTTTCAGAAATCACTTCAGGCGAATGCTGGGATTGCCCGTGAATATGAGCCATGGGGAGATTACCTCTACATTTCTGATTAAGGTACAATATAGTAAAAATTGATATAGTCACGCGTATAAATTCATAGTGGTCCTTTTAATGATGCCCTGAAAGTATAATAAATTATTTACTATTCAGAGGAAGAGGTGTGAGGGGGGGGGACTACTGCTAGGACTAGGAGTAGTTTCCTCCCCTCCCCCTCAAATATGCAGTTGTGTAAGTGTAAATTGTCTTCCGTGGCCTACGATAGAAAAATAATTTACTCGTCGAAAGGTGGAAATCAAGGATCAAGGACTCCTGTTGATATGTGCCTGGAGCGGAGAGATTTGAGCGGCTCTTAACATCGAGATCTCGAGAACTGACGAGGGTGAGGTGCGTATGGAGCAGTATCGGAATGCCATAGCGGG
>NQII01000292.1:322227-332844 GCA_002778355.1 Clitarchus hookeri | reverse complement strand
CCAGCGGCACCGTCCGGCACGATTCTCACGAGCGAAACTACGGGAGCGATCGTTCCGGTAATCGAACCTAATTCGCCTAGGTTCGAGGCGATTAGTCTGACCACCACGCCACCGCGGCCCCAATGTATGTGCATGGAGTGGTGGAAAAAAGAGGGTGGGGGAACGCCATTATTACGAACATATCAAATAATTTTTTGTAGAATGTGTGTAAAACTTAACGCGACTAATAATTTAAAAATATTTAAGTCCAGAGGAAACCAAGTGACGGTAATTAACTAACTGTTGTTCTATGTTCTATTCGTGTTATGTTGTGAATATACTAGCATTTCTTGCCGAATATTTAAGAAGGTGAGCTTTCCCTTATGCGGGAACTTATCTCCCCCCCTCCTCCTCCTCTAACACACACACACGCATACACACAAGTGAGAGCTTATTGTCTCTTTTATAAATTTTAAGTTATTTGTTTGTGGTAGCAATCCTGGAATGGTGCGAATGTCCGCCGTGAATGGCCTTGGAGGCAGCGGTCGTGCCGCAAAGCACTGCAACAAGCTGATGTAGCGGGACTTGGATAGTGAGAGAGGGTGGAGGGTGGGGTAGTATCTCGCCATATGCGGCGTGTGTGCTGACGTAGGACGCTTCATTAAACTCGCACAGGCTGTCCACGTAAGCTGAGCACTTTCGAAACCCCTGCTTAGTATCTGCTTGAGAGCACATTGCGTGTCCTTCCGCCATGTGCAGGAATAATTACAATTGCCACGGGCCTGCTGATCGCTTTGTCACTTTATTCATGCGTCGGGCTGGTGAAACTGTACAATTATTAGAAAAATAAAATATTTTACAAATTTCCTAATTCTTTAACTTGAAAACAAACAGCAAACGAAATTATCTTCGTAATAAAAATGTTAATTAAACTTTAAGGCATACAGCTGCTTCCCTCTGGCGTTGCCAACTTTGCTGGGCGGAAGTCAGTCAGTTCAGTTTTCGAAGATTGATTTAAAAAGCGATAAATTGCCATTGGCTCGCCTATCGCCAGTAGAACTGTCAGTCACGTGGTCAACAGTGATATACGTGTTCGTTTACGTTTGAATTTTCGAGTGACCCGTCTTTTCACACGAATAAAATAACCTCGACTGACTTAAATATAATTGGCCTGCATTAAAACTACACAGCAAAAAAATGTATGTACTTGCCACAAGCAATTATTTGCAAAATGGTTGCCAAAGAATTTCTTGTGACTGTACAGTTGAAATATTGCATATTTACAACACATTATTTGAGAAAATAGTCAATATTATTTATGTAGCTCAATGTTAATAATAAACTTGAAGTTTACAACACTTGCTTGTTAATATTTAAAATTAGTCTTCCACATTCAACGCTAATGTTTCCTGAAATTTACTCCAATTTGTTTGTAGTATTACAAAAATATATTTCGCAACTAGTTTCCAAACAAACACTCGCACAAATACAGATTTTTTGTTTAGTGTAACTTACACGAAGTGTGTAGACATTTGAAAGCATTTGCTTACATAAGCAGTGTCATAGCCTCATATCCTATCCATATTTTTCTATGGAGCTACTGGCAGAAAAGCAATTTAGTGTTGAATCGTGGAGAGTGGCGACTTAGCAGTTCGCATGCGGACTCTATTCCATGCTCACTCTACGAAGTTTTTGCACTTCTTATAAATAATGGCGTCAGTTACACACGCAGGTAACTACTTGACTATCGTTAACTATGTCCAGAGTGATTGCCCGAAATGTTGCGTATTCCATGGCATGTCGTCTTGTGAACTCGCAAGTCGTGTATACCGGATGACTTGTACTGTTCTCTTCGGAAGTGCTTATTTAAACGCGAACCATCTATGTCAAGTATAGTTATGCCAGTCAAATTACGCTGCAAACTTGTTACCAACATTACCAAGTTATTGACACGCCGGGTTTTATTCTTGTACCTGTGTGACAAAAAGATTTGTCACCAATTGCGTTATTACATTTTCACTTTAAAAATGAAGACATAACTACCTTTTCTCTGTCAAAATTACCGCAAGTACATATGTCAGTGTTTACTTTAAACTGTACACGATCCTGGACATGGATATATATTTTTTAGGAGGTTGGTATCACAAAAACTGAATTTAACCATGAACCAGATGCAGTAGAGATTCTCGTACCACGAATCACAAACAGAACAGACCTTTGGTTTTCCAAAGGTAGAAGAAACGTCTTGAAACTGAAAATAAAATTGAATATGTGTTTAATATTATTCATATCTTGGAGACACGTTTAAAGCGAAAATTAAGTTGTAAACAACACCTCTCCCAATTTCACAGCGAAAATTCTTACGTATAAATCTAGTCGGCTTTTCCTACAAAATACGCGAAGCAATGTTGCATAGTTTTGACGTCGAAGATAAAAGGTCGTATCACCGAGAATAAAAATTGCAACATTAACTATGTTCGCGGAAGTGGATTTAAATAGACAATTACATGGAATATAAAAAAAAACCGGCTTTAAAAAAAGTAAATTTAAATTGCTCTGAATTAAATTTTATCTGCAAATAAATTGTATTATCTTCTAAGTAGTAAAAAAAAAGGTTGATTGGCTGCAGTGGTCTGTGGATGGCTTTCACACTCGGTAAACGAAAGAATGACACGTACCCNAAAAAAAAAAACCGGCTTTAAAAAAAGTAAATTTAAATTGCTCTGAATTAAATTTTATCTGCAAATAAATTGTATTATCTTCTAAGTAGTAAAAAAAAAAGGTTGATTGGCTGCAGTGGTCTGTGGATGGCTTTCACACTCGGTAAACGAAAGAATGACACGTACCCGCTAATTAAAGTAAGTTTCCAGATTAGATTGCAATAGTAGCTTTAAAAAAAATTGAAATGGGTTCCATGTGTCTCGCCATAAAATTGCAACGCCGAAGGTTATCGGTGCCAATCGACTTGAGTGACAGTTGGCCGGGTGGTTTGGAAGTAAGTCGCCAACGAGCGCTCGCCGTGTTGATAAGCCGGCGAGCCATCTGTCGGTGCGATGGCGAACTACAGATTCACCGGCGTTCCAAATCTCTACTCAGAGTGTACAAACACGGAGCTAAAAGCTAGAGTAAATGTGGTTTTTAGAACGAGCATAATGTAAACAGCGTGTTGTGTTTATAAACATGTCCCGATTAATAAAAAATGTATATCGCAAAAAATATTTATCACTTTCCAGACATACAGTGTAAGAAAAACGTTCAAGATGACCCCTACACACCAGTTGATGTGCTGCCGGTCTTATAATATTTTATATTTAACCTTTATGTTAATTCTGCCTTAATCCACGTTAAGAATGGAAGATTTTTTCCATAAGGGGATTAAAGTATCTGGAACGGTTCAAAGGTTCCAAAAATTTTTTGAGTTTTATGACTTGACAAGAAACTGCATAATTCTTCTAGAAGAAACATAGTACGAAGTTGGGTTAAGGTACGTATAAGATTTCTTTTTCCAAAGAGAACCCACCACGGGGAATTAAATTCAAGCCTTGGAAAAAATTATAAGAATTTATTATCTTATAAAACCTAGGGGGTTTACTCTTTTGGAATTAGGACTAAAAAGTAACAAACTGAGAATTTTTTTAGTGCATTTTAAAATCCCCATTTTCCCGTGAGGGTGGCAACATGTGGTCTTTCTGATATACCCGTATAANTTTTTTTAGTGCATTTTAAAATCCCCATTTTCCCGTGAGGGTGGCAACATGTGGTCTTTCTGATATACCCGTATAATTAGGGTGTAAGTTGGCACTCCTGATTCATCAGTTTATTTGAACTTATTGGGTTTGTTGGGTGGCCTTAAACTTTTTTCTGAAAGTGTATTTCGCTCTTAAAGAAAATTATATACACAATAAGCTATACTTAAGATGACCATAATCATAAAAATGCAGCAGTATAAACAACTTAACCTGCAAGTAAAAAATACGGATTTTATCATCCATTATTTGTAATTTTTTCACCTGTGTTTGTAACCAGAATGTTCACATTTTCTTTTGTGTTGCTTACTTCAGTTAAATCTCCTGCCAATTTCCAGTTTACCTACCCTTCGTTACTCGNTTCACATTTTCTTTTGTGTTGCTTACTTCAGTTAAATCTCCTGCCAATTTCCAGTTTACCTACCCTTCGTTACTCGTGGAAATAGTGCGTGGAAAAGCTTACTCTGGCAAGACGCTCAGAGTAATATTGAATCGTGCTCTATCTAGCGCTGCAATAGCTGCCTGCGTGGCAATGGGAAATGAAAGCAAATAAAAGGCAAGGGCTAGAATTCACAACAGGNGCAAATAAAAGGCAAGGGCTAGAATTCACAACAGGCCCAATTATTGCCCTAATAGCGTGTCTGGGGATTTCATGTCACATAAAACAGTTATGCGGGGTTCCTAAGGTTATTTACTTGGTCAGCAAAACATCGTATAAAGCCCGCAAACTACACACGGTTAATAAGATCTACAAAGGCTTCAATTAACGGCATAAGACTTGCAAATATTATAGACTATGCTGCAGAATAACAATTTGATTAATACAATTTGGTCGACGCGGACTACTGGTCCCTAATTCGCACGACCCAAATGTTGCGTCGTTAAATAGGGCAGTGTCATTGGTACATAGATAGGACACAATACTGAAACTAACAGTAAAATAGGTGATGGCATTCGTTATGCAAAAGTAATGCCTAACAAATCGAAAGGCTAGACAACAGGTTAATGTTTACAAAGCCACTTAGGTTAAGGGACGTCCCCAACACACAATACTGGCATAGACTGCATCGCAGTCATCAAGTCAAATGTTGTGGACAAATCGGGCTGAGTCACGACCATGGTGGTTACCATGCAGCTATTATCGTTTGTAGTCACGACCCAATAGGTGCCGCATGATGAAACAAAATAACGCTATGCATATTTCTTACTGACAGTCAAGTCATATTACAAAAGCTGAATGCCCAAAAGATCTAAACGGAAATCAGTAAAATTCGTCAGAATTACNTGACAGTCAAGTCATATTACAAAAGCTGAATGCCCAAAAGATCTAAACGGAAATCAGTAAAATTCGTCAGAATTACATCACGGATACACATACAAGCAACATAACCCTGAATTAATAAAGCCAGGCATAATTTAAATGGCTGGGGCCGAAACAGAATTTAGAAAGGAAGTGACTTACTTAAACCTAACTGCCCATGACGCCTGCCACGTTAGGGAGTTTCCTCCTAACAGAAATACAAAGAGGATTGTAGGACTACATAGGCGAAGAAGAAGGCGACGTCAACTAGTCCACACAGTTAGCTGGACGCAGGTCGGACGCCCGAGCTACCGCGCATGCGCAATGGGGAAGTAGGAGAAGTAGGGGTAACGGCTAGGACGAGGGGAGGGAGTGCCTAGCTATATGCCGCCACTCGTGGGCGCACAGTTCAAACTCCGGACGATGAATCATTCAAAATATCACTGTTCAATATTACTCCGCAGTTTTGGGACACCGCCAATAGTGAGTAGAACATTTACTCGCAGTGTTTTGGGACAGACGAAGATTTAAGTGTATTCGCGGAGTAATGCTTCGGAACGCCGCCCCGAGCTTGGAAAGTTTAACTTGTGCATTTGGGTTATTTGTTTGGGTAAATAGTTGCTTCATCTGTTGTGAAAGCCTCGTCGAAGACAGCGGTTGTGGGATACGGTAGGCGCTCCTGGGCTATTACCAAGAGTAAGTGGTTGAACGAAACTTCTCAAAACTTGTAGAGAGTAACATGCTGAATGTAATTGGCTTTTCGCCATTGCGTGTGTTGATTTAAAAACATAACATGGAAAACAGAGTCAGAAAAGAAAATACCTGGAGACATAATTACCACACGTAAACTATCAACGAATAATTCAAAAACCTATCGAGAACAGCATCGTACAAGAGTTTATGATTGACAAAGTTGTGAAAAAACAGCGGAAATACTCAGTAAAAAACGCAAAATAAAAANCATCGTACAAGAGTTTATGATTGACAAAGTTGTGAAAAAACAGCGGAAATACTCAGTAAAAAACGCAAAATAAAAAAGGTCGTAGAGAACTGAAAAATGGGGAACCGTAAATGCAATTGCACTGGAGTTCGGCGTAGAAGATAGATGNAAAAAAGGTCGTAGAGAACTGAAAAATGGGGAACCGTAAATGCAATTGCACTGGAGTTCGGCGTAGAAGATAGATGGAGGAAACACAATATTGTAAACAGTCTTTGAAACGCTACAGGAGAGATGTACGTACAATGCAAACCACGTTAAATGACATCTTTGCTCGAAACAAGTGATGTGTTNGATGTACGTACAATGCAAACCACGTTAAATGACATCTTTGCTCGAAACAAGTGATGTGTTTTATGAAACACCTTTAAAATAAGCTCCCATTCTTGGCACTAAGAATCAATGATACGGCCACTAATGTCCACCGTCCACAACATCGCGATACAATGACTACTTTACGCCGGGACAGGCACTCCTGGCATGTTATATCCCCACAGACGTCTTCTGTTGCCAAGACACCGCATGCGCGCTCAATCTCTGGTAAGCGACTTACATATTTTAACAGAAAACATATACTGCAAATTAAGACTTGTTTTTAATCGATCGTTTACTATGTGCAAGACTGTTGCAAGTTACGCAATGCTTTCTTTATTTGTTCTCTCCACAGCAATAGTGTATCTGCGATCTCATTCGTCTATTCCTCCCACTGTCCCTTCCCCTCCCTTCTCTTGCTTTCGTTAGTGGCTAGACAAGTGTTACATTTGCTAATATTAATGGGATTAATCCTCCGTCATCTTGTTTTATCACCTTTCTCTTCAGACATGCAATTTTCAAATAAGTTTATAGTAGTAGTTTATTTGCTCCTTATTCGATGGTTGAGAAGATTCAGTCTTCACACTGAATAATTTAAAAGAATCTACGGTATAATGCAACTCTTGTAAAAGTATTCCCAGCTAGATATCTAGGGGGTCTTTCGTTTTTTATAAAAATAATCTTTACGGTGAATTAAATTAATTATGAACTTATTCTTCGTCACATGCTAGTCTTGATTCAACATACCTCTATAGTATGTGGGAGCGACTAAGTATAGGCTTTTACAAACGTAGTGTTATTATTATTACGTAACATTTTTCAAGAAATCAGTAACTAAATATAATCACACACTTAGTTTTTCTTTCAGTTTGTGTATTTTTTTTATATAAAAAACTGGCCACCGGCCTAGAACAGTAAACTAAACTCGCAAAGGAAAAATTAAGCAATTTCACTTGGACATGCCTCCAGTGTATTTGATTATACAAATTATGAGTAATTACTAGTAGAAGAATGCCCTCTTAGTCTGCCGTAAGAGGCTTTAAGTTAAGTCTGTAAAGTGATCACTGCGATGTGAGGAATAGGAACACACACTCTGTGATGGGGCGAACCCAACAGTCGTTTACTTTATTCCGCGTTGTAAAGCCCGTTTATCCGGCTGCAATTCTCACTGACAGTCGACGAAAGTTCATGGCAATCAACTTACATGACAAGTCTTTGTCATTCCAAGATAAAGGCGACAGCACACGGCAAACCACTTCTGTTTTGGCTTCTGCACTTTTCTTGCCACCCCCCCNCGGACGGCAAATGGCGCTTTCTTTCTGTTACAGTGTGGCAATTGTGCTGAGTCATTCTTCGTCTTAAAATGGCAGAGAGTTAGTTTGCGAAACCATTTAGCTCCTAGTTCATTTGATTTATTTATACTCGGATTCCTTTCCTACACGAGACAGTTCTCAGAAATATAGAGCTTATCAATATACATTATCACAATGCAAAGGAAATTATAGAATATTATACATAAAACAACTTGAAACATTATAGAATTATTAACAATATAGCAATACCATAAAATAAAATGCAACCTTGCACTTTACAATCAGTTAAACAATTTTACAGTTAAATTTAAGCTATAAAAACTTTTAAATAACAAATCATATTCTTTATAATGATGTTAGTAAAGTAATTTTACTAGCATAATTTTATTAACATAATTTGAATGATTATTATTCAAATCTCGAATGTTTTGCCAGTGTTGAGTGATTACTTCTGAGTTAGCACCAAAACTTCTTTCATGCAGCTATCTAAAATGCAATCTTAACTGCGGTAACCCAAAATATTTAAGTCGTTCTCAGTTATAACTATGTTAGGCCTCATAACAGTTATCAATGCGTGCTTACTTGACGCGTAAAAATAGCCACAGACTTTACGAACGCGTAGTAGCATAACACATATGTTGAACTTTCAACTTTATTGTAATAATCGATCCTTATTAAGGCACGGTACAGTTGAGACAAGCATTTCACAAACATTAAACAGTAACACACACTATGCCATGCCATGCCATGCCATGCCATGCTATAATCGCATAGAGCGATACACACACCCGCGAACACAGTGTTAGCAGCAACAACTGTTCAGCTTGGTGTATCCTTGCTTGTTACCATAGCGGTTTGTCTGTTAGTCAGTCAGAAGCTTCGAAATGTCTACTACGCTCTCAAGTGGGAAACTTGTTTATGAAACCGTGTGTACTGACTTTATTCCCCGGGCAGTTATTTTTTGTCGTTTATTCCTGGAGCATTGCAATCACAAACGTTTTACACTGTTTTGAAGTGACATTAATGACGGAAAGTTAAATTAAACCAATATAGTATTTAAAAAAAAGGCTCGGTTGTATAGGAAAAGAAGTTATTGACTAAAATCTTTTGCCAACTACCCCAACGTAAATTTCTTCGGCATTAATTGTCCTAAAATACATGAACGAAAATTGCAAGCGTTATCTCAGTTGCAGCAAGACAATGCACGTGCGTTGTATGTGTTTACTTATTTAAATGTTTAATGAATCTGTCAATGAAAGGATCCCTAATGACTATCTATTTAAATGCATTTCCATTTCAGATACTTCCGAAAGGACGCTTTGTAAGAAAAACTTCAAAACAAATACTACAGTTTTATGCAAGGAAATATGTTAACAAATATTTTCAATATTTGATTTTGTGCACATTTGTTTCAATTAGAAAAATAATTTTCTTGGTTGAAACGGACGTGCATAAGGACAATTATTTAAAAAATGTGCAAACATTACTACTAATATTTTATAGCATACAACCAGAGTAATTATTATGATGGTCTTGTTTCATGATTTTGCAAAACGTGTTGCCTGCAGCGTCCATAATGGAATCACGCTTACATTTTCATTGAAAGTACTCTCTCATAGAGATTTTTTTATTTATTTAAAATTGAAATAGGCTAATTTTAGTAATATATTTTACTGTGTTGCCAAATGCATGCATTCTTTCGTGTGCAACACGTACTTTCCTACCAATTTTGTTACTATGTGCACTAGTTTTTAACGAATTAAGCATGTAGCACCATATGAAGCCACTCTCCTAACTCCGTCATATAAGTAGTGGGATCATGAGATCTGCTGTAGAATGCTCACGGTATAGTGAGCATTTTCCGAACCAACCTTTGCAAAATATCACTGCTCATACATGCGAGCATGTTAACGCTGGCTCACTGACTGGCATGCACCCAGTCAAGTTGGTAACGACGAAGGAAAGGAGTTCCACGTTTTAACGTTGAATTTAAAATGTTTGGTAAACATTTGTAAATACTGGAATTATTTATTTTGTTTTCTGTTTTTTTTTCTTCTTAATTCATATAAATGCAAGTATCGGCAAATTTGTAAAGAATTTACTTTTATATTAATTTCACAGNACTGGAATTATTTATTTTGTTTTCTGTTTTTTTCTTCTTAATTCATATAAATGCAAGTATCGGCAAATTTGTAAAGAATTTACTTTTATATTAATTTCACAGCTTCAATTTATTGACGCAAGAATAACGTGATCAGGCCCATTGCATTGTTAATTCTACATATGTTGGAAGAATACCAAATGTGGATATAAGTAGGTCTTGAGTAGGGCTTTAATAAGTGCTTAGTTTACCGTTGACACCTCACCTAAGTTTTCGTACCTGAACATTATGAATACTCCCGTTTCAGTCATCTCCACTTTAAAAAAAAAGATAACACTTAAAAAATATTTCACGTACGAAGCGGATTCTCAGTTTCCTATTTGCGTTTCCGAAATGCTATTCGTAGTCAAACGCCTCTAGGACACGTTGAGTAGTTTCATTAAAACTTATTTCGTTTGGCGCTTCTGAAAAACTAATCCCAGTGTATTTAAGAGCGAACACAAGCTTCTTTGTGGTATTACATTGTGGCAAACTCAGCCCCCCAAAACTCTCTGAGAGAGGTTCCGGTACTTCATTGTAGGGAACACTTACAACGGTAAACGGCGAGTTGTTGTGGACGTTCCACCCAGGTGTTTCTATTCCGCGCCGCGATGCACGAACCAGAGCTGGATTGCTCAGTTGTTGTTTTTTTTTATCGACAGGAGGTACAAAAAGTGCCCGTTAGTTGGCAGGACTGTCGGCGCAGTCATTGGAGCATGGCGGCGCCCGGTACGAGAGGTCGTCGGGTCGAACCCAACCACGTTCACTGCCGCCTTCTCTCCTGCCTCGCCGAGCAGCCACCCCCTATCCAGCACAACTGCCCCCCCCCC
>NQII01000292.1:291329-308548 GCA_002778355.1 Clitarchus hookeri | reverse complement strand
AGATTGTTGTTAACCATTACTGTTATTTTACCCTTGTATTTTTCTTTTGCTGCGTCCTTAATGGAGAAGTGGTTGGAACGCATACGAAAAATCTGATTTCTTGCAACCAAAATTATTTTTCAACTAAATTAGTAATATAACACATTGTGTAATGCTGTTTGATTAGGTGTATTTTTCATTAAAATAGTTCTTTAATACTTCAACTTTTTAAAACTATTTTATTAATCCTACTACCCTTCACTTCCTTAAGCCACGTAAGAAATACAATGTGAACATGATGGAACAGCGAAACGGTACGTTTCTCGCATAAGGCATTAAAGTGCGTCCTGAACTTTGGCATTTTATTTGTAATGGGTCGCGGTTCGTAGAACTTTGGGAATCACTGCACTGCACAGGCCACGGTTGGAAGAAACGAAGCTATTATGCGGGGTACTTTCTGACTGACCGGCCTATCAGAATAACTGACTCAGTGCTCGGTACCTGGCGGAAAAAATGGAAATTGTAATGGACACGTTTGGCTATGTATGCCGCGATTATTAATCGCGTGGAATGTTAATAGCGCTCTAGGATAGCGTGTGCACGTGTTCGGGAGTGTCTTGTCGTTCGCCAATAGTGTGGGGTTCCGAGCTTGGTTAGTTCAGCCCTTTTGAAATCAACCTTGGGAAAAAGTCACTGCTCCTATCTGCATATACTTTAACGAGCACACTGACTGGTTTACCTCCAGTAAAGTTGGCAACAGCGGAAGGAAAATAGTTCGATACCTTACGTTGAAAAAAATGTGTTACGTAAACATTTGTGGATGCTAAAATAATTTCTCCGCCTTGATATTTTTTTAATGCATGTAAGTGTAAGAATGAGCAAATTTTTTAAATATTTACTTTTTATAATAATTTCCCAGTTCCACTTGATGGCCGCTTGATTTAAGTTATCAAGCCCGTGGCAATGTTAATTTTACAAATCATAACGGCTGTACACACGTGCTGTAAAATGTGCAGTTTGTGTACCGTAATTCCGAGGTGTGTACCGTAAACAAGGGACGTGCCAACCTTGTGATGGTACACACTCTCTCCGGGTGACCCAGCGGTCGATGACCTGGAGGAGAAGCCCTTCAAAAAAAATATTGCTCCCCTTNATACCTTACGTTGAAAAAAATGTGTTACGTAAACATTTGTGGATGCTAAAATAATTTCTCCGCCTTGATATTTTTTTAATGCATGTAAGTGTAAGAATGAGCAAATGTTTTAAATATTTACTTTTTATAATAATTCCCCAGTTCCACTTGACGGCCGCTTGATTTAAGTGATCAAGCCCGTGGCAATGTTAATTTTACAAATCATAACGGCTGTACACACGTGCTGTAAAATGTGCAGTTTGTGTACCCTAATTCCGAGGTGTGTACCGTAAACAAGGGACGTGCCAACCTTGTGATGATACACACTCTCTCCGGGTGACCCAGCGGTCGATGACCTGGAGGAGAAGCCCTTCAAAAAAAATATTGCTCCCCTTNATACACACTCTCTCCGGGTGACCCAGCGGTCGATGACCTGGAGGAGAAGCCCTTCAAAAAAAATATTGCTCCCCTTCTCCCCAACTTGTTACCTTTTCTGGAAGCTAATCAGCCACCCGCCCACCCACTGCAAGGTCACAGAATCAGTAGCTATACAGAAGCGAAATATATTTACGGTCCATTTGGCAACGGCGTACAAATTCGTCAATTGTCTGTGGATATGGAAGCGGCCCTTACATCTAACTATTTGCTGTTCACGGTAAGCTGAGCACTTTTGAAAGCCCTTCTTAAGATCTACTTGTATGCACATTGTGTATTCTTCCGCGCTATGTAAAATTAACACCGCCACGGGCCTCGCCACTTTATTCATGCGTCGGTCGAGTGAAACAGCGAATTATTAGAAAAGTAAATATTTTACAAATCTGCTAATTTTTACTCTTAAGATGCATTACGAAACAAGAAAACAGAAAGCGAAAGAAATAATTTATAAATAATCACAAATGGTTAGCTAACACTTTTAATGCCATTGCACCAGTGACATTTTTAAAATGTTAATTTNATTTATAAATAATCACAAATGGTTAGCTAACACTTTTAATGCCATTGCACCAGTGACATTTTTAAAATGTTAATTTGAAAAGTGTTCAACCGTGAACAGCATATAATTAGATGATTACTTGTAGATTTTTTCGAATACTTTTATTTTTCGCTTAGAGTTTTGGATAACAGGGGTATCGAGAGATTGTGTTCAAAACTCCCTTGTCGAATGTACTGTTTCCATTATTATGTAGAGTTTTTGTTTGTACATAATTCTGTGAAACATGAACACGTGCATGGTTGTGTGCGGTATGACAGCTTTTGTATTCGTAGTTCCTTGCATCGTCGGGCGAGAGGTTTCCCAGAAGGGAACTCTTTCTGTGCGAGGGCGTTGCTGTCTTGGCAAGGGGATCTGTCAACAGATTCAACAGATTGAGTTTTCCCATCAGAGCTTGNATTTATAAATAATCACAAATGGTTAGCTAACACTTTTAATGCCATTGCACCAGTGACATTTTTAAAATGTTAATTTTAAAAGTGTTCAAACGTGAACAGCATATAATTAGATGATTACTTGTAGATTTTTTCGAATACTTTTATTTTTCGCTTAGAGTTTTGGATAACAGGGGTATCGAGAGATTGTGTTCAAAACTCCCTTGTCGAATGTACTGTTTCCATTATTATGTAGAGTTTTTGTTTGTACATAATTATGTGAAATATGAAAACGTGCATGGTTGTGTGCGGTATGACAGCTTTTGTATTCGTAGTTCCTTGCATCGTCGGGCGAGAGGTTTCGCAGAAGGGAACTCTTTCCGTGCGAGGGCGTTGCTGTCTTGGCAAGGGGATCTGTCAACAGATTCAACAGATTGAGTTTTCCCATCAGAGCTTGNCGTGCGAGGGCGTTGCTGTCTTGGCAAGGGGATCTGTCAACAGATTCAACAGATTGAGTTTTCCCATCAGAGCTTGAAATGCGTCATCATTTCACACAGGCTGGATACGAAATGCTTCTTAAAAACTATAACGTTATTAATCTCGTGCGCCCGGCAGTAACAAAGTCTACAAAACAGGATATTTAACAACAAAAAAAAAACATTTAGCACACTTTACCATTGGTATTTATTATACACACCTCAAAAAAAAAGTTTAGCACCGCCGATATTTCCGAGTTACATTGTTGCTGACGGCCCAAGAGATGGTATGGACAGTATTACCAGATTGTTTTTCTTGAAGTCTCCTAAATGGACAATCTTTTGTCGTCCTATTGTTGCCACCTCAAACTAACTGCATTATTTTAATAGACAGTAAATTTTTCATGTAAAATTTTATATGCGTTAAACACCAATTGTTTTAAATTTTTAAAATGTACCTAAATTAAAAATATAATATATACTTTAAAAGCGTAAACGATCGAGCGATATTCTGTTCATATATTCATCGTCCCTCATGAGTCCCTCTTCGAATGCATCCACCTTGAACACCGTTTCCAAAAACGGATCTTATTTATGATAATTGATTATTTTGCTTGCAATCACAAGATGTATCAGTACTAAGTAAATTATTCCAAGTAGCCCAAATATCGCAAATTCATTACAAAAATAGCCCAAATTGCCATGTTCGCATTTTGGAAAATTTTTGTNAAAAATAGCCCAAATTGCCATGTTCGCATTTTGGAAAATTTTTGTCGCAAATTCTGCCTTGGTGTAGGCCAGATGGCGACAAATCGCCCAATCTAGCAACCCTGAGTGTGGAACGAGAATTCTCACTCTCTATACAGAATGCCACACCAGACTCGACGAATGTCTCTGTTTGACGTGCCTACTGTCAAAGCGAACATCCTTCACGTACAACCAACCACAGGCGATGCAAAACCTTTTTTTGAGGTGTGTGTATTATGCCTTTTAACGGGAAAATAGAGAGTAGAATTCAAAGTTGGTTTTTGCCTGTGCTGGTTTTAAGGTCACAGTGTGTATCTGTGGTTATTGGAAATACTGCATGTTGTATCCTCTATATATTTGAAAGCTACTTTAAAATGTTTTTGAGTTTTTTTTTCTATGCGCTTTTTTTTGTCAGTATTTTTATACGTAATTTTGGTTATCTTTGCGGGAGGACAGTTTTCTCCTTTGTTTGATCTATTTCGTTCTGTATTTCTGTGTTAGCGAAGATTTATATTCCTCGTGAAAATAAGGTAAGCATGCTGGTATTTAACGTAACTCTGAATGTCAGCGAGAACGCGAGGAAGTGCGTCTCGCGTATTCACACGGCAGAGCTATCAAGTGTGTCACGGGTATACCGTGGACTTGCAAGACGTGCCTCGGTGTTAGGAACCTTTGTGCGGGATTCAGAGCGATCGCGGGACCTGGGTCAAGTGACGGCACGTTGGCGTGACCTGGATGATGGTGCGCATGCGCGAAGGCAGGGCCTCTGTATCGACGCGAGCGCATTGCGCATGCGCGGGACGTGGGAGCGCTCTCAGCGCCCCTGGCGGCCGGCCGTCTGTCGAGGCGGTGGTCTATGCTCTTCTTCGCTCGTGACATTCGGTGTTGTTCCCCTCGTCAATCCTAGACTGCACCAAATGCTAGGTTCACGCCGCACGGAAAAAGACAATCCTAGGTTACATTAGGTAGTTTCGTAATCTCACGAGAAAATAAACACCGTAATTGACACGAGTGGTAGCCACCTGCACTATCTGGCGCTGTTTAATCCTAATATGCATAGCGCAGTTACTGTTGGCTAGTTTTCGCCATTGTATGTGTAAACCAGGGGGTTACAAGCATTCAATATCTCGAGTTACAGCCAGGTTTTTTTTTTTTTTTTTTTTAAGGTTTTCCAAAACTTGAACCAGGTATGACCTATCATACAGGGTGGTCCTGAACTACAGGTACAAACGCTGGGATGTGATTCCCTATGCAAAATGGGGTGGAAAAGTTATACGAAAAATGTCCTACAGTTACTCGTAAGGGAGGTAGCCACCCTTGGAAATCGATATTTCAAATGGTTCTACCGGAAAATAATTAAACCTGCGTGAGATGAAATAGCCATTCTGTGCACGTTTTCTTTAACCAAGACCTGAAACCTGCCAACAGTTGGGGCGTGCTGTGATCCCGTACATTGAGACACTAGGGGGTGGTATGTTATTATCCTGCAAATGTGTCTCAATGTAGAGGATGATAGTACGCCACAACCGTTCGCAGGTTTCAGGTCTTGGTTAAATAAATCATTATTCACAGAATGGGTCTTTCATCTTATGTAAATTTCATTATTTTCCGGAAGAACCATTTGAAATACCGATTTTCAAGGGTGGCTACCTCCCTTAAGAGTTACTGTAGGACATTTTTCGCATAATGTTTTCTATCCCATTTTGCATAGGGAATCACCTCACAGCGTTTGTGCCTGTATATTAGGATAGACAACTGCAACATGGTCGTCAAACACGAATTTGTAATGAGTAAGAATAAGCATTAGAAATATATCGTCAAACTGAACTTTGTAGCACTTATATACACTTCCTACAACACCGCTGATATATTTTACTGATTATATCCGAAACTAGTCACGAGAAGTAAATCTATCGTCTTGTAAATAACGTACGTAGACAAACCCCCGCCTAGCGGCGCTAAGACTTTAGGAAGCCGGTATAGACGCCACGATATCATAATATAACCGTCACTGTCGTGAAATAGAATAGGAACTTGTTCCAAACAAATCCATAAAAGATACATTGCCCTCTTTGGCACACAATGTTTTTGAATAAAAATACTACTATGTTTGCACAGCACACAGCGCTGGTTCAAGCTATAAAACCTTCCTTGTGAAGATATATCCGGAAACAAAAGCGTGTTGAGATACGGACCATGTTACGGGCGGGATGACCCGAAGTAGGCCGAGCGGTGGCGGCGGGACCCGAAGTCGGCCGAGCGGTCGGCGTCGGTGGCGGCGGGACCCGAGGTCAGCCGAGCCCGGGCGGGGTGGGAGGTCGGCCGCCCCTGGCAGTATGCAGCCCGCAGCGCGCCAGTGCGGTCGTGTTCTCGCGCGGCGGAGCCCGGGGGAGTCTCCCCGCCAAGGTGGACATGCTGCTGGCCGTGGGGGGCAGCCCCCGTACCGTCGTGGGCACCGTGCCGGACCACCTGCCCTCCTCCGCCAACCCCTTCCGACTGTCCTCGGGCGAGGATGTGCTCGAGATGATCCAGAAGAAGGAGTACTGGGACCCTTCGCGTGAGTCTCCCACCACGAGCACTTGCAAATACGCGTGCACGCACCTGGAGCAGGCACGCCCAGTGGGCTGGGGACTCTGCCCCAAGGTCCCGCATTTCGCAAAGTGTTAACTAAACATAAAAAAATGCAGCAACAAATTACTGCAGATTTCAATAATTTATAACTTTTTTTTTAGTTGTAATTATTTATGTGCACCACAGTCGATGGAAAATGGTTTAATTTCTGCAGACAGAAAAAAAATAGAGGAGTTAAAAAGTATCAATTTGCTTCCTCTGGACTGGCCAGACCGAAAAATGTCTTTCACCCGACGAAATGCAGTTAATAGAACGCTATTGCGAAAAATGCAACTTTTTCGTAACAGCATACATTATAACGTAAACACAGACTTACATACTGACGTTATCATCGCAGCATATTAGGGAAAGCCGCTAGAGTCTTTATTTGCGTAGTAATCAGAGGGAATCGGTGTCATTTTTAATGCGCGTAAAGCAAACTGTTTTTGTAATAGTAACCCGTCAACGTTCTTGAAAGTAACACAGTGCAATTTGCTATAAACGTACGGATATCAGTAAATAGCTACCTGTTTTTTTTACACAGCGGAAGGATACACAGCTCGTTGAAAAAGAAGCTAGTCAGGGTATTAAAAACTGCTCTAAAACCATGTGGTCAAAGAAATCCTTTAAGTATGTTCACTGGCATTTTACCTTATATCTGTAATCATAACAAAAATATACGTTTCTGATGTTTGAAGGTAGATTGTAAAAACTTCAGTTTAAATATTTATCACATAATATTCAGGCGGCAATATGTTCGGTAATGTGAACTATATATTTGCGTGGCAATATTGAAATAGCATTTTCTTGTGTGTTGAAAACCCAATTTTTATTAGTGCATGCCAGCTCAAATTCTGGTCCATCTAACTCTCTACAATTTCTAGTTAAACATTTTATAATTCTCATCTGTCATTCTATAGGCCAGTAAGAAAGTAGGGTAAAATATAACTTCGTTGATCTTCCGTTTTTATATTTTGCAAAGTATCTTGTTATGGTTTGTCATTGTATATTAATGTAAAATTATTTGGCGGTTTCTCTGTGGGCGCCCGGGCTGAGAAGCGTATGAAGGAACGAGAGCAGTACCGCCAGGTCATAATATGATGAGGGTTGGTTTCAGTCTCTGCCGGGGTGGGACTCCTCTTGACTTTGTGTTGGTTAAGGAAGTCTGGATTCCTTCATGACGAAGCGTGTTCGGTGGAGTCGAGCGGCCAGCGCAAGCCGAACTCTAAACATGGCTTCCAACAATGGACTTCGATCGCTCGTCAGCCGAGTCCATGAGATCTAGGTCTTCGCAGGGGCGCTGCGAAATGTATTCACGCCACTGATAAGTGTTACCTCAAGGTTACTATATACAACGCCTTTGCCAAGGAAGTAAAGATCAAAAAACAAACAAAAAAGTGGGGCGAATTAAACTACAGCGTTTTTATGGTATTGCGAAAGAAATATGTTGCTGCGTGAACGGCGTGGAAGTCAATGTTACATTTATTGAAGTTGAAACTAACGTTAAGAGATTTATTCAAAAACGTTTTCGCGAGTTGCCTCGAGCTTGCAGACTGCGAAGTTGGTACCCGTGTGTGCGCCCAGGCATACCTGTAGCTATGACCTCCTGAACATAGTGAGACGTTTCTAAAACAGTAATTCAAGTTCGAAAAAAGTTTACCTTCCAGGAATACTTGTGTGTCTACAGCCATTAGAAGGAAATATATAGTTGCTTAGTCCTAACAAAACCCAATTTTGTAATCAAGGGAATCAGTTAAAATTATTATTTTTATCTTTTATAAAGCAATTTAAGGCGTTTAGCATTTTATTACACTTTCATTCAGCTGTAAATACGCACAAAATGAAAATAATAAAATACTATTGAATTTAATTCTGGAATAAAAAAGAATGCGATAACTTCAACAGTACTAATTCCAAGGAAACAAAAAGCCAAAATTTTTAAATATAAATGTATTTTAATAGAAATAAAAAAAATAATGTTTGAGTAAGAACTGAATTTCTGAAGAAGCTTAAAATATGCTTTTATACTGTATGAACAATACATTTTATATGTAGCCTTCATTTTCCAGCACTGTCGGATATTCCTGATGAAACTGTGAAAATACAAGTAATAAAATACCTTGAGTGTTATGGGATTTCAACCATCTACACCTCTCTCTTATTTCAACCCTCCGTTGGGGTTACATTATTTGCACTGCGTAACGCGAAGTTTTATTAATCTGGGCAAAGAATCTAGTAGGTGAAGTTTCTTACAATAAAGTGGGGTTAAATTGATCAGCAGGGATGAGATTGATCACACGATCACGTGTTAAGTCCAGGTACATAGGTGGGGTTAAAATGATTAGCAGCAGTGGGATTGATAACATGACAATTTTCTGTACATGTTAATATTTATAGAAAATTTTGATGTGATCAATCTCACCCTTGCTAATCAATTTCACCAAGATATCATTGACGTATATGTTCATTTTTAGGGGGTTACTTGTGATAGTTGTAAGAAAATATTACATTTGTATTTAAATACATAAGGCCGCAGAATGTGTCGTTTATATTTCCGGACAGTGATTAAACGATACGCCTGTTGGAACGGAACCCAAAGTTTCTATCGTCATTCTCCTCAAAGTCTATTAACGTAGATATGGTGGTTAGATAGCTTGTTCTCACAGATTTGTTTTTAATGCAGGTAGAATGGTTGTTTTTCCTGGTCGTGACTATTTGTAACCATAAATATTGTTCCTGCAACATATTACTCGTTATCTACTGCAAAAATTATCTCTATTCAACATTATTTGTATTTTTTTTTAGATAAACCTCTTGCCATATTAAACTGCCGTGAATTTCTTTAGTCAAAAGTGTAGCTTAATCAAAGTAATATTGAACGAATGCACTAATATATATATATATATACATATATATATATATATAAAGTTGAAGAAGACCCATAACTTGTCACAAATGAGGAAAAAACACAAAATCAAGAGTATAATTAGTTAACAGATTTGCAAATGAAATAAATATTCCTGCAGCAGAACTGGTTATAAATTACAAGAGACAATAATATCTAACGAGTCGTCAATCGGAAGAACAGCAGGGGCGGTACTTGCAGATAGCCTAAATGCAAATTAACCGGACGACAAGACAAACACAATAGACGAACATTTTAGTTTTTCCTATGACAAAACTGTAACAAACATCTGTTGAAGAAAGCTCTTAGCTTACTATCGTTGCTTTATTTTTTTGCATCACAGCCAATGTTTCCCGTGTTACAATAGTTGTGCAAGTATGTGACAATTTTTTTTTCATTTCATTACTCACCCTCATTGTCAGAATCGTTCAGAAAACATAGTAATAATTTCTGAGCATGGTGCACGCTCGAAACAAATCTCTACGCGGCCCTTTCACATCCACCTGAGTGTCGCTTACTTCGTTGCAAGTTGTGTGCTCGGCTTCAGTAACATGAAGCAGCCTTAACGCAGAGCAGTAGCACCCACAGGGAACGGCATAGAGCACTGGAGTCTCGCAATATGTATACAGCACCGGCCTAAAACTACATTTCCCCGTGAGTCACGAGCACAGTTGGTACACTTGCGTCTCAATGAGTTAGTTTCGTTCTTCAAGTTCTACAATATGTCGTACTTCAATATGTACTATTGTCGTAGAAATCATNCCGGGGCTCGTGCGAGTCTAAGCCCCGGCATCACTCTCTCTCTCTTCTTAATCCGATGGTAGTAATGCGACCGTGTTTCCCCACAACGTTGCCGGAGTGTGTCATATATATCTACCTATATCTCTATATATATCTATATATATATATATATATAGATATATATAGAGATATAGGTAGATATATATGACACACTCCGGCAACGTTGTGGGGAAACACGGTCGCATTACTACCATCGGATTAAGAAGAGAGAGAGAGTGATGCCGGGGCTTAGACTCGCACGAGCCCCGGTGGTGGAGTCCATAATTCACCCCAGAAACGCAACTTATCCACCGCGGAGGACACGACTGCTCCCCTGGGGTCGATCACTCGGCTCTAGCGCGCCTCTAGACTGCGGTGTTTTTATTTTTCTCGCATGCGGAATAATTGTAGTTGCGCTACGAACCACTTCACCATGCGAATTTATTTTTAATGCCTTCCCAGAAAGATACAATTGGCGTTTTCGTGTTCCACCTTCCATCTTGGAGTGGAGTGGAGAGATTTTGGCGGCTCTTAGCTTCGCGTTCTTGAGAGCGGTTGAGGGTGAAGCGAGGTTCTTATGGAGCAGCGGCCAAGAAAACCCGCCGGGGAAAGTAACTAGGAACTCAAAGTGCTCACTTTGCCGTGGACAGCCTATACTTATCAGCAACTCGTAGCTGCGCGTGTGAGGGCGATTAAACGACAAGTTAGGTTTCATTGCGAATGCGCAGTTGTGAGCGAAAGCGTAACCAACCGTCAACGAGATAAAAAGATAAAACATTTGGCACACTTAGAGTGATAACTATAAGATTCGAAAATGAGTTACTGCAGCTGGTTCACTCTTATTAAAGACAAGCTGATATCAACCTTCAAGTCGTTCAAATGTCAGAAATATTTTTCTAGGTTTTAAAAAATACAAACTAGTGATTCAGTAAAACACCAAAACAATATAAACAGAAAACTTGCCTAATTTTTCAACAAGTTATTAAGATTTTGGTTGTAAATCCTGCTTCAATCACATTTTGGTTGTAAATCTTGCTTCAAACACATTTTGCAAAGTTAATGAAACGAGATTATTATACTTGGCTAAAATATTGAAGCCACGAAGCAATTCTTTGGAAGTGCGACCCCGGGTTAGCTTCAGATTAGAGCTCAATTTCCAGGTTATATTTAGATTTTAAGTGGGTCGTAAAACTTTAAATGAATTCATAGACAAACCGCATTATGGTTTGATTAAAAAAATGGTTAAGAAACCGGAATAGACTTTATACTGAATTGCGAACGAAAATGAGTGAATACAGCTATGCGAAATCAAAATTTAAAATTTGTGGTAAAGAAAGTAAAATAATTAAATAGTTTATTTATAATTATAGTGGATTTGTGTATAAAAGATGTTTCTTATTGTACATCGTATGGAGTTGCAAATACTATAATTATAGTACGGTTCAAATCCCGAGGAATATCCCCTCAGTGTGTTTTTCCTGTATGCGAAGTAACCAGTCAATGTTTATGTGAGTGGGGTGTGTCTGGATGTTTCTCCAAGAAGACAACTTTCTAGAAATGTAATGTAATGGAAAGGAGTGGAATGGGCTTCCTTTGATTGGCCAGCTGGTCTCCTGGCCACGTCACGCAAAGTTCCTCCACTTGCAACGAGGCTGGTGCGTTTTGCTACTTTCGTCTCGCGACCTGCGGGGTCACAGCGGTTCAAATAATTTACAATCGCAACTTTCTAATTACACAGCGGACTGTTTGATTTTTCTCGACCGGCCGTAGGGCGTGCAGCTGCAACCGAGATGACGTCAGATCCGGGAGATTGCACTTCATGACCCCTTGACGTCTTTGTCACATATAGTTAGCATTTTTTTCACGGTCTTTAAATTCTCGACTGTTTGGTATTTTGTAGGAAGCTTGTGAATATTTCAGTCAGTACTCTAGGTATCATCAGCTTTCACGCCCCCCCCCNCGCCAAATGTGTATAGGCACGCCTACAATTTACAGGCTGAGTTTTTACAGTAAACAAAACACTACCTGTAGTATAACATAAAAAGATTTATATTGCCTGTCCATAACCAATAAATAAATTACAATGAACGCGTATTTACATCTTACGTCTAGGGCTTTACATGTTGAATAACTTTAGGCATGTGACGGCCACCTTTAACGATATCGTTTTCAAACAAACACTTTACCCATCTTCACTCGGGTCACATTCCTACAACAAGGTTTTTTTTTGTAAAATTCTTAATACTCTGAAAATTGCGGGTTAATTAAGATTCACAGTCCCAACAAAAACACACACACTTATACACTTATTAATGCACTCCTACTTGCTCTCTTGTAGCACGGTTCTTCTCTTCGAAGGACACTGGGTTGTTTTTTGTTTGAAAGTGACATAAAGGTGGCAGAGCTACGTCTAAAACCATTTAACATCTAACATTGTAATTTCGCGCCGCCCTGTTCCACACTACGC
Source organism: Clitarchus hookeri (assembly GCA_002778355.1). NCBI lineage: Eukaryota > Metazoa > Arthropoda > Insecta > Phasmatodea > Phasmatidae > Clitarchus > Clitarchus hookeri. The sequence continues at coordinate 296,087 of NQII01000292.1, read as the reverse complement.
AGAGTCCTTAAGTAGAGATATCTAGACTCCTCAAGGTCACGTATAGCCATAAGGAGGCATTGCAGTGGCCCTGCCAAGACTGAGCTGTGCAGTTACTTCCAACTTTCACGAAGCCATGCTTAAGTTCTACTTCCCAGATATTCCTCCGCCTCATGCAAGCAAAGCCCAGCCCAGTCCAGGAGATACAGTACGCCGCATTCAGTGTAATAATATGTCGCGTGAGAACTATGTATTATACTAGGTATTAATTACCAACACACATATTTCCTCTCTGTTTAGTGGTGTCAATTATAAATTACATATTACAAATTATAGATAAAATGTAAGTAAAATCTCAATTTATACAAAAAAGTGTACTTTTATGTTAACAGAAGTATAAAACGCTTGTGATACATGGCATATTTAGTCAACAATAATGCACAACATGTATGGGGTGATTTATCAAAGGTTTGATTCAAAAAGTGCGAAGAAATCGTGAATGGATTATAGCTGGATTTCTCGCAAATTACATATGTAACAGAAGGATATTATCACACACTACGAAAGCCGGTGGATTAAACTGCAGACACCTGTTTGTACTTTCCTTCTACCTCCTGAGGGAACTGCTTACGAAATCCATAAAAATACTTAGTTTAACAGCTCTTACAATTGTTTCTCTTTTAATATATTTGATGGGATAAAACTAACAAAAGTTGCGACTGTAGTTAATAGTTAGTTACCGTTCCTGGAAGTGAATGGTATTATCACGCCATTTATTTACTAAGTTACGCGTGTACGCGCCAGCACCGATTTTACGCACAACAGTTTACTAGGGAGTGCCCGTAAAGACCCTCTCACACGGTCACATTTTTGTCTTCAAATGTATTTGACAATAACATTTCAAGACGAAGTAAGGACACAAATTTTCCTTCGAACAAATTTTGTCAAATAATTTTTAACGTTTTTGAAAATGTGTCACATTATCAAATGCCTTTTACTCGGAGGATCTAGTAACAATGCTAATTTAAAATTATGTTTTCAAAGTGAAATTCTGCTCTTGTATTCCTGCGCGGTCACTACTGGGAGAAACGTAACTGATTTTGGGATTAATTTTCACTTCTTTACTGAATTTAAATTTTATTTATCAGAGTTATTTCTTACACAATGAAATCTTATGCCTTTGAGCTCTTAATATAATTGTAAATTAATCACTTCAAATATCATCCATGCCCAAAGAGATTCTGTATAAATTATCTTCATAACCTTATTTCGTCTCCATCAATTGTTCGCCGTGTTAAAGTTTCGTGATGTCGGAAACGACCATTTTGTCATGCACGATTCTGATTGGCCGAGCCCGTCAAACATCAAAGAAATTTTAGAACCGGTTCAATCTTCAAATGCTTGAAGCCATCAAACATGGCGGCGTTTGTGACGTTTCGGTGACGTCACAACTATCCGACTTTATGTGACCAATCTCGTTGGAAGCATTTTGGCGGAATAATTAGATAGTGCGACAGGTGTTTAATATATGTCACAGCTTGGATAGTTGGTAGTGTGTTCCCTGTGACGGTGACTCTGCGATGGCGACCGACGTGTTGCCAACCTCTGGCCTGCAAATAGTTCGGCGAGGGTGGTTGAGTAAGCAGAAAACAAGTGGAATGGAGATTGATGGCTGTGCGAGATGTGAACCGCTTTGCAGCACTGCAGGAGGTTGGCATCACTAGCTGCATTCCCTGATTGCAACAAGAACACGCATATTGGTAGCTCCTCTGTTGCGGCAGAAGAGAGGCTTCAACAGAGCAATCTGCTGCGTATACGTTGTAAAGCTGTCAAATATATTATTATAATTTACTTATTTCATTGCAAAAAAAAAAAACCAGTCGATTTTGAACATTTAAATTTGTGTATTTTAGCAGCATGTTTTTACAGTATTACAAAGTATATGCATTCTTGAGTTGGGTGGCTCTTAAAAACGAGGCCTTGAGAGCAGACGAGGGTAAAATGAGGTGATATAGGAGCAGCGCCAGAATTCAAGAGCAGGGAAACTGAGGATGCGCGGAGAAAACCCACCGACGAGCGGCATCGTCCCGCACGATTCCCACTTGCGAAAACCCGGAGTAACCCGGCTGGGTATTGAACCCAGCTCGCCTTGGTGGGAGGCGAGTAGTCTGACCTCTCAGACACCGCGGCTCCTATATGCATTCTTCTTTCACATGTATCACAAATCGTTATTTTATGACAATATTTGTAGTGTGTATACTACTTTTTAATGTGTCTTAAATTACGTATAGTAAATTACGTCTTTAAGTGTTATACAAAAAATGTTATTTAAATAATTAACAATATTTTGTTTTGTTCTTATTAGGCAAGACGAAGTGACATAGTAAATTTGTGTTTAAATATTTTGATCGGCGAATGGTTCCCATCAATGTTATTTACACGAGGTGGAAAGATACACAGTGAGCAGAAAGAAGAAACTAATAAAAGAGGATATGAGGACCCGGGTTCGATTCCCAGCACAGCAAACCTGATTTCGATTTATAACGGTTTCCCGAAATCACTGCAGGCAAATGTTGGGATGGGTCCTTACTGCAGGCCATGGCCGACACGTTCCCCGCTCCTCATTTACATCTAAGAAGCACCTAAACACCAAATAAACATTAATTACATACGTGTTATTATACAATACATAAGTTTGTGCCTTTTTATTAAATGTAATTCCACTGTTGAATTTTTCTCCTCGCCTGCTAATAAATTATTGTAAAATAATTTATGCTAAGCGCATCTGAAAATGAATAGTTAAAATACCTGTTCAACTTTATTTTTTCTGTAATCTATTTGGTTTATTTGTTTGAGTATTTCAAACTGTGAAATTTTTATTTTACATGCGACTACGTAAAAAAAGCCATGACATAATTTTTATTTGCTGGAAATGTCGGGTGCAATGTCTATAAGCGTAACTGTACTTACAAAAAAAAATTATGCATTTATTATATCTTGAAAGCCCTGGAATGGGTAGTTCAGACAATGCGGAGTAAAAAAGTTTTGATGTAGCCGTAATCCGTGGTAAATAAACGTGGTTGGCAGCACGAGTAAATGCGATGGTATGGCACATTCTGCCGTTCCCCCTTCTCCCCCCCCCCTTTTGTAGTTGAGACCATCGAGGAGTATGCGTGCCATAGTGACGTCACTGAGTTCCTTGTCGACGTAGAGTAGCGTGCTCTCAGGTTGTAAAACGTTGAAGTGAACACTTGCGACACCAACGTTTGAAAAATGCCACTGCTCCTACCCGCGAGTATTGTAACGCGCACACTGGCTGTCAAGCGCCCTCTTAAGTTGGCAACGACGTAGGGAAAGTAGTTTTGATGTTTTAACGCTAAATTAAGGGGGTGACACAGGAAAACATTTGAGAATACTGAAATTATTTGCTTTACGTAATGTGTTTTTAATTCATATAATTGTGTGAATTAGCAACATGGTAACATATTTCTTTTTCAAATAATTTCGCAGTTCTACTTGACAGAAGGCATGGATACAGTGACCGGGCCCATGGCTATGTTGATTGTGCGTATGGCGGAAGTATACGGAACGCGCGTGCAAGTAGATCGTTGCAGCGAGAGTCTCGCGGCTCGTGTCCGAGGCAATGTCCGGCCGACGACGGCTCGGTGATTCACGCGCGCTTATTGGATCGGAGGCTCCGCAAATCACATTAGCACACTTGTCGGAGTTCCTAGCGGCTGTGTGCTGTTCCCTCGCCACTCACTTGTCTTCAGAGGCGCACGTGATGTGTTCGTGTATTCGCGGCTTCTTCGCACTTTTCCTTTAATCAGACCTCTGAAAAATCACACTATTAATGACGTGTTTGGTTATTTACTAGATACGTCGTGTGTCACAAGCCTTTTATACTTCTGCTTAAATCAAATCTAATTTTTTTTTTACAAATTAAACTTTTATTTTTATTTATTTTTTCATTTATGATCAATATGAACAGAAAACAGGCATGTTGGTAATGCCTAGCAATAAATAGCTTTCATGAAAAATATTATTAAACAGAGTGCGCACAAATGTGCCGTGTTGTCCCTTTGGCGTCGTTTTGTAGACTTAGTAAAGCTTTGTTTGCATGAGGCGGAGGAATATCCCGCAAGTAGAACTTCACGAGGGCTTCAGAGAAATTGTAGGTAACCGAGAATGAACCACGTAGTGTGACGTCACTTGGCGGCTAGCGTGGTTTCGCCTATGCCACGGCGCATGCGCGGGTTTGGCAGTCGATAGCCACTCGCGCGCGGGTGTCTCTCATTGGCGAGATAATTATGACGTACTAAATAACTAAGCATTCCAGGCCCAGCATGCATGCCCTCGATATAAAGTTGTATTCGGAGAAACCAGTTGAGTTTTTGATGGTCGGCGCTTAACATATATGTCTTGACTGTCTGTGAGGATGAAATGAGGTGAATATGGAGCGGTGACAGAATGCAAGTTAGGGGAGAAACGGGAGTGCACCGAGAAAACCCGCTGGGTGACTCCGCCAGGAATCGAACCCTATTTGCCTTGGTGGGAGCAGAGAATCCATTGGTATCCCTCACGCTTTCGCTATTTAACTTCGCGATTCTAAATATAGCAGCTTGAATATTAAAGTAATATAATTTCAGCGTCATTTGTCATGTAAATATCACTTCGTAAATCTTAGAAAATTATAAGTAAAATTCACGGACACTTAAGGCTACCGTCTAGTGAGGTACGCGCGCGCGTGTTTGTGTGTGTTTGGGGGGGGGGGGGAAA
>NQII01000292.1:276598-291324 GCA_002778355.1 Clitarchus hookeri | reverse complement strand
GTGAAAAGTCTATGAAGCGCTACGGTTGAAGCTGACCGGCGCATGTAAAGCGACATCGCCTCTACGCGCAAAGTGGTGAATTCTCGTGCAGTGTTTTGTCGTACCACTAGAGCCATGGAACTTCACTCGGCGGCCCTGTAATTGTATTGGATGCGGCACTGTAGCGAAGTCCAATGCACTCCTGAATCGCAGCTTCGCATGGATCCGGTTCTATATTTTGAGAAACAGCAGTCTGAAAAAACTTTTTTGCCAGCCATGTGTGCATTAAAGTAACGTTTCCGACGTGTACGATGTCTTGTTATTACCACACGTGACTAGTCTGTGTGATGTGTGTTTACTGTTCGTAGACTAGCACATCGGACGCTCGTTTAGTAGCTTCGCACAAAAACTCTGCAATGCAGTTCTGGCGCCGGGTAGACTGTTTGTTGGTAATACCTGGTAAGAAATAGTTCATACAGCGAATATTACACTGAGTGCGCACGAATCCGGCGCGTTGTCCCTTTAGTGTAGTATTATATGCTTAGTTAAGCTTTGCTTGCATGAAGCGGAAGAATACACTGGAAGTAGAAATTGAGCAGGGTTTCACAAAAGTTGCAAGTAACCGTGCACAGCCTATAGGAAGGTTTCTGAGGGAGGCGTTCGCCAAGTACGGTGTTAACAAGCAGCGTAAACTAATTCATCGCCGGTTTACAAGTACACAGAAGTGAATGCTTGTATGCACTCAATCCTTTAAGAAGACGTGGCACATAATTTTAGCGCTGAACACGTAAATTATAAGTTTACAGGTTTCTGGAAGCCGGCGTAGAAAAATCAAGTGTGTGTAATTCTAAATAACAGTTCCCGCCTACTTTGCGAGTAAATATTTTGAAGCTACATTGCAGTTTCTTAATTTTTTTTTATATTCGTTTCCAAAAACCTTTTTATTTGTACCAATGTGGTTAACTATTATATGCCACACATTCTTAAGGCTCCTGCCTTCCTTGCGCTTCAGTTTCATCGGAGAGTTTTTGAAATACACGTTTTCCCTCCAAACTATCAAACGCGTGTCCAAACCTCCCGGATTTTCGCAGGTGGGAATCGCGTCTGACTAATCCCCCCGCCCTTGCATTCCGGCGCTGCTCCATACTCGCCTCGTTTCACCCTCATCGGCTCTCAAGACCCCAATTTTCAGAGCCGCCCAAATATCTCCACTCCAATTTGCTTATTTACTTCAGACGAGGCCATTTCAGGTCTAAATGGTCAACATGGCTAAAAAACTTCTTTTTTTTTCAGTGAACTCGATCTTAAAATATACGCGTCAGATACAAATAAAACACCTCAATGGCCCTGCATTGAACCTTGTTACGGACTTTCTACCAATAAAACCACAGGAGTCGCAACCTTGAGTTTCATATAACACTGCGCGCCAATTCAGAGCTTTGCTCTTAGTGGCGATGTCGCACTTGGTGCACCTGACACTGCAGCCCTTATTGATCCCGCACTTCTCGGAGGGCGGGTCCCTTAGAGGCAGGAAAGTTGATATTGTACTCAGCGGAAGACTGCAGGCTCCCGTCAGCCGAAGTTAACGTCAAGGACTGCAAAGTGAGCACTTTTGAAATAAGCCTAAAGCAAGTTACCATTGTATATGCTAAACTTCACTAGCACACTGAGAGAACCCTATGGTTGCAAGCACCATCTATACTGTTAAAATATAAGCAGCAATCTGAGGAGTTGTAGTAAGGTTAATTCTGCTCAGGTTGGGAAGATCAATGTTAAAAGTTTGGCAATCATAAATTTTCGCCACTGGGTAAGCGCTAATGTCGCATGTGTACCAGATTTTTCTCTATTTTCTACGTTAAAAACAGGATAATTTTAATAAACACAAATAAAATACAAAATAACTTCGTAACTAAGTAAAATCTTTCTTATTATTCACGCAGATTAAAATTTTATTTAAAAGTGACCTCTTTGGAACACTGCTCACCTAGTGGCGGGAATTGTCCCTGTGCCAAACTCTACCATAAGAAAACTGGTTTTGTACCTAACATGAATATAATTAACCTTAGTTGCAGGTACCGTCTAAATACAGTATCGTAAATATAGATGGTAATGCCAACACAACTGTTTGTTGTATTCCTGCCTGTGATTGTATTTGCTACATTACATATGGCTGCTAGGGTAGAGTACTGAGTTCCTACAACACAAATAGCGCCTCCAAAATAACAAACTTCAATATTTGGATTATTCCCGCACACATCAGAATTGTAATAACCTAACAGAATACACAGTTGCTAGTTACGAACAGCTCTATAATCGTGTTTGAGGGTAGCAACAACAGGATATTCTGTTAGGGTATTAAAATTCTGATTGTTTTGGGAACCATTCACATATTGTTGAAGTTTCTCTGTTGGAGGTACCGTCTGTTAGTGCTCTTCTGCAGCAACNTGTTTTGGGAACCATTCACATATTGTTGAAGTTTCTCTGTTGGAGGTACCGTCTGTTAGTGCTCTTCTGCAGCAACAGTTTGCACAGTAGCAAGTACACTCACAGACAGAAATACAACTAACAGTTCTGTTGGTAATACTATATATGTTGGCAATGGTGCCTATTACCCACCAGACGGCTGTCCCTATTTTAACAATCTATATAATTCCTACAACCGTATTTTTTTTCTCAGTGCAGCGGATTAATAAAAATACTCAAATGTTGTATTGAGTACGTAATGCCGGATTTANTGTTTTGGGAACCATTCACATATTGTTGAAGTTTCTCTGTTGGAGGTACCGTCTGTTAGTGCTCTTCTGCAGCAACCGTTTGCACAGTAGCAAGTACACTCACAGACAGAAATACAACTAACAGTTCTGTTGGTAATACTATATATGTTGGCAATGGTGCCTATTACCCACCAGACGGCTGTCCCTATTTTAACAATCTATATAATTCCTACATCCGTATTTTTTTTCTCAGTGCAGCGGATTAATAAAAATACTCAAATGTTGTATTGAGTACGTAATGCCGGATTTACAATAACCCGACAGTCCGACATCGCAGCACTGACACCGACGAAAAGTTTTCATTAACCAATCAGGAGCAATGCCATCACGGCAAAATCGCAGCCCCGACAACCCGACTAAAGTATAAGTCTGTTTCTACTTTCACATAACATGACCTTACAAAACAAACTTTCGTGCGGATTTCACCACTGTGGTAAATTTTACTCTAAAAATTATTTTAATCATATGTACATCGTGGTTGTCTTGTAGCAGAAAGATGACTTGGTGTTGAATTGACGAAATTAAAGTCTTGAAAAAGTAACTTTGCGCCAAAATCCAGAAATGTGATTTATTTGCATTCCAAAGGGAATGTATAGACTGTTACTGACCATTCTGGAATTAGCCGAAAGCCAAGCAACACTTGTCGGATGGACTGTCGGGGTATTGTAAACACTGAAGTAATTTTGGTGGCGGAAATGGTCGGACTGAGGTGTCGTGTCGGACTGTCAGGACGATCTCGTCGTGGCATTTTAAATCCAGTATTATGCTTAAATTTATGGGTACTAATATAATTTTTTTTTATTAGACACTTAGATCACGAATTTGCATATTAACACGTTTACTTTCAGAAATAAATCTCCGGCTTCATTTCAATGACGCAGGATTGAAGTGAAACAGTTCACAGCAATGTTAATATTGCGTATGGTGGAAGGATACACATGAGAAGGAAAGCAGATCCAGAGCAGGGATTTCAAAAGTGCTCACTCAACCGTGAACAACTTACAAGAGTATTTTCATCTTGAAAATANGGTGTCGTGTCGGACTGTCAGGACGATCTCGTCGTGGCATTTTAAATCCAGTATTATGCTTAAATTTATGGGTACTGATATAATTTTTTTTTATTAGACACTTAGATCACGAATTTGCATATTAACACGTTTACTTTCAGAAAAAAAATCTCCGGCTTCATTTGAATGGCGCAGGATTGAAGTGAAACGGTTCACAGCAATGTTAATATTGCGTATGGTGGAAGGATACACATGAGAAGGAAAGTAGATCCAGAGCAGGGATTTCAAAAGTGCTCACTCAACCGTGAACAACTTACAAGAGTATTTTCATCTTGAAAATAATTCAACTAATACAGGTTGACAGGGGCAAAGCAGTANAATTCAACTAATACAGGTTGACAGGGGCAAAGCAGTAGAGGCGAAATAAGAAATTAGTTGTTGTTTGAAGTGCGCAATAAATGTTCTAAAAGAGAGACAAGTAGGATACATAAGTAATATATACACGTAAATAGATAATCACAAATTCTTATTCGGTAACCTGTACATAGTCTGGACTTGGCAGTTTCATGTACAATCGCGCAGATGTCAACCGCTCATTGGCTATACTCGCTGTCGCAGTGGAAGGCGATGATTGGGCAGCCATCTTGCTGCATATTTACTTTTGGCACGAGGTGTCAAAAACGTGTGGTATAATTACAAAAAGGGAAGGAAAAAAGAACGTTCGGTGTTTTAAACCTAGCTTTTCCCGAAAAGAATATGCGAATTTTTCAGGTTTCTGCATATAAATGACACTTCTTTTGCTAGGGGCATTGATAAATTTCCTGTTTTATCTTATTAAAGAGTTTTTCAAATGCTGATATTAATTATGTTAAATTAACCGTAAACTTGCCACAGGTGTCACGTGTGCTCTGCTGACTCAGATTGAATTACTAGTGTCATTGCTTTTGTATGTAGCGCGTGTTTTTCTAGTGCCGTTGTAAAAATATACCAACTTCGTGATCAAGGCTGCAATCTAAGACATCCACCCAACACTGATATAGGATGTTCACGGTAAAGTGAGCACTTTCGAAGCCCTAGTAAGATTTTACTTTCAGCCATTTTTTTAAATCCTTTAACCACCTTTTAAAAACACGGTGTGTGTATTCCACCGCACTCGGAAGTCAACGTCTAAGGCCAAAATAAAATATATTCATTGCGTGTTATTCCAAATGCGAGGGTTCTCAGAAGAGCACACTTGACCGTGAATGGCCTATAGCATCTCGGCCTTCGCGTGCCACAGCAGCCTGGAACAATGGGCCGTCGCGACGACTGCTGACGCCAGTGCGTTGCGGTAAGCGGCGTCGAGGTCCGTGACTCTGGGCGCGAGTGTCCAATCACAGGCTGAGGCAACAGCAGCGGCTCGACAGTTCACCGGAGCGAGCCGCTGTCTTTACAAGAGTTACATACGCCATCGCAAAGGTTGATGGTTATGCTGAAGAAAACACAGGATTTGACACTGAAAACAAACAGAGGCTAGATGTTCACGAGTACACGTATTAATGCCCTTTCACGCGATCAAGTTAACTTCAGATTTTCTTCAAAATTTTTAATTCAATTCCTTGAATGCTTTGTGACGTCACTCGGACGTCATAGTAGCGGCCATTTTGTCTTTCCAGCCATTGAATCACTCAAATACTTTCGAAGATTTTCATCTAGAGCATGTTATAAATTTTATTTAATCAAATTTTTCAACTAGCACTCNTCGAAGATTTTCATCTAGAGCATGTTATAAATTTTATTTAATCAAATTTTTCAACTAGCACTCTCGGAGTTTTTAAAGCAGTATAAATATAAAGTGCCTCTTTTAGCTACAACAATTTTTCGGTATATATATATATATGTCATCTTAGNAATTTTTCGGTATATATATATATATATATATATATATATAATCTTATAAAAAATGTTTGTTTTCATTTTGACGATTAATTTTTGCATCGCGAATGGTTTTTACAGGTTTTAAAAAAATTAGAAAACATAATAATAATTTTTTAAAACTGTTATATCTGCGAAAAATTGTTAAGTTGCCACTTTGAAGTTTACTGAATGCAGCTGCATGTGTTTGAAGCCTTTCAAAACTTTGAAGTAATAATTCAATTTATATTGAATTCAAACTATTGAAGTACATGTGAATAGCTTCTTTATTCAGTGAGTTAAAAATTCAATTGGTTGAGTTAAAAAAAATATCTGACCGTGTGAAATGGTCTTATATAGTCAGTAGTTAGTCAGTATATAGTTCATGGATGCTGTGTTGCGTGGTTGCCTACACTCTAGGCGTCTGTCCACGAACTTACGGCCATATTACACAATAATATTTTATTTCGTTATCGGAAAGAAATTTGTGCAAGGGCCACATAAATGTAAATGTTTGTAGTCAAATAATGATAGTTTTCAAATTAGCACCGAAAAGTAAGAAATTTCGGAATATGGGAGCCTAATTTTTATTCTCCTAATTAACTTTGCCAAATAAATCGCATATCATGCAATCTATAATATATATACAAACCATGTTAATAAAGTACCAAGAATATTTAACAATGGGTACTCGGGTACTGGTATCCTGAGTCTCTCTTAAAATAGGTATTGATGTTTTCGCCAACACATTTTTAATAGTTTAAGATAAACTAATAGATACTAGTACTTAAGATTTCCGTAAGCGTTAAAAAAAACGCTTATATTTTATATCTTAATTAAAACCTGTGTAACGGTGACCAATCACAACAGAGCAGTCGGTGTTGTTGGCGGCTATTTACAGTAATTTAAGCATAAAAACACTATAAAGGCGTGTGTATGCACGTGTTTGCATCTGTTCACATAAATAAGCCTCTTCGCTAGAGAATTTCTGCTACTACGTAAAGTTAACAGGGCAGGCGCTTAGCAAGGTGAATTGTGAATCGCAGATACAGAAGACGTAACGTAGCTCCCGTGCGGCGCGAGAACCGCGGTTACTGTGTACTTCTTAGCGCGTAAGTGTTAATTGTGAACCCAGTTGTTAGCCGCTACTATCTACCGCTAATGTCCTTACTGGCGAAGATGCAAGCCAATGTCCTTAGTGGTGAGGATGCGAGCCAATGTCCTTACTGGCGAGGGTAGGGTCGTGTAAGGCGTGGCCAGGATCAAGGTGCCCGGGTGAGTCCCGCTGACGTGTCGCCAAGACGGCCTGGTTCGCGCGCTGCTTCTTCAGCGTCGGGCATGTCGACGCACTCGCTCGCTCGAGTGTGCTCAAGGCCGGACGTGACGAGCACGAGATCGTCGGCGACTTGTGCCGGCAACCAGTAGCGCTCGCGTGCCTCCACCACCATAACACTGCCTGGTGTTGACAGTCACTCCCGAGCACTTAGCAACTACCGACCTCGCTGTACTCTGCTCGCTTNGACGTGGGAAAAAGTTCCATGTAGACGGGTGCCTTAAAGGCAGTGTGTTTGAAGTTGCTTTCAGCTTATTGCCATCCTTCCGTCAATACTGGTTCACCGTTTGTCCCCCAAATCTAAGCCCAGTCCCTCACTCGAGTGCACTGGGCCGTGTTTGTGCTAAGGGTGTGCCGCCATGCTTAGTTCCTCGTGAAAGAAGGACTCGCACAGTACGCGATAGGCACGCATGATTAAAATCACTGGGTTTTCCAATTAGATTCTGTTCGGCCAGCATGGCGGATTTCAAAAACGCAAGTTCCCGGTGTTACCCTAAGATACAAAAGAGCCGATTTAGCCTTTTATTTGTGAGAGATTAACGTACAGTAGAAATAAGTGCTCCTGGTATAACATTTTAATAGGTATCAGCCACCAGGAGGGGAGGTTTGGTGAGGCCACCGCCGGTTCTACCGGGAACTTGTCGATAATTAATATAAACACTGCCACGTGAAAGAGTAGCGAGGTGCGTTTTACGTGAGACGTGAAGTCCTCGTAATCCTGGACTAATGCGGCCGTGTTCACGACGCTACCGCACGGCCATATTCTTTTTTCTCTGCGAGGGTGGCCTTGACCTTGAGTGTACACCATCTAGATATGTTTTTTTTCCTGCCTGAACACTTCGTGGGGGAAGACTACGGGTGTTGAAATGCAGAATCAACATTGACATATACACTAATTAAAAAAGAAAAGTTTTGCAGCACCGCGATTTTTGAGATAGTATGTTTATCAGAGCCAAAGAGAAAGTGTGCGATGAAATTCACACTGTCTCTAGTCTTTTCGTGGTTTCTTCACACTTTCTTTAATCAAACCTCTGAAAAATAACCCCATGTACGACGTTGTTGGATGTTTTCCTGAATATGTCGCGCATCACTAGCGTTATATACTCGTAAAAGTATTTTATTTGTAGTTAAAATGAACTTATATTCGACCTACAAATTAAAATATTTTATTTTTGATTAATTTTAATAAAAGCAGTGAGAAACTGTTTGTGTTAGCAATGCTCAATGAGAAATAGTTCTTTGCGCAATATTATCNGCTCAATGAGAAATAGTTCTTTGCGCAATATTATCACACTGATTGCGCATGCATGCGGTGCGCTCTCTCTTTGGTGTAATGTTTCTATTCTTGGTTAAGCTTTCTTTGCACGAGGCGGAGGAATATCCTGAAAGTAGGAATTTAGCAGGACTTCAGAGAATTTGGAAGTATGGACTATACTTATACAGAATACCACGCCAAACGTGACAAATGCNAATTTAGCAGGACTTCAGAGAATTTGGAAGTATGGACTATACTTATACAGAATACCACGCCAAACGTGACAAATGCCTTTTTGTAATGCGCCCCGAAAATCCAAGCCAATATTCTTCATGTGCACTTAATTATATAGGTGGTGCAATTTTTTTTTGTAGTTGTGTATGTGCGTGTGTGTGTGTGCGTGTGTTTGTGTGTTTGTGTGTGTGCGTGTGTTTGTGTGCGTGTGTGTGTGTGTGAATTAACGCACAGCCTGAAAATAAAGCATTTTATAAAAGTGTCATCGCAGGAAGGAAGGGGGTTTAGCAGCTGTTACCACTCTCTGAGGATGTATAAAAAATATTGATATATCAAAAGGACTATATTATATCCAAGATATATCGATATAAATCGTCGATATATTACAAGGATATTTTACGGAAATATTTTTTTCCAGGTATCGGAAATAACTATTTTTAAAATGCCTTTTTAATAAGCTCTGTTTTGAATCTAAAAAGCGAATTAAAAAATTGCTACTTCGGCAACATGCACCAAAGACAGACGCCACATCTATCTGCAAAGTCGTGTGTCCTCTTCGTGTAATATTCAAAGCAATTTTACTGTTGTCGAGTCCTTTAATACATAAAATATCGGACTCTGATGTACCGCAAAGCGATACTTTTATAAATGACCAGTGTAAGTAATGTCGATATTCGTCCCCCGATATGAACATCCCTTGTATGACGGGGGTGTTGTCTCCAAGGTAGCGCGCCCACTGGAGGACGGACCAGCCGTCGAGGGCGAAGAGCTCCTGTGCCGTCGCCCGTATTGATCTCCCGCCCACGACCCACGAGGGTGGGGGTGGTAATGACGTCACCCTGCACAGGCATCATCCCCTGCCTGCAGCGTTCTTCTCCCACACGCCTTTGTTTTCTCTTCCCCCTCCAGTTCATCCCTCTGGTCAATAGTTTACGACTGGTAAGCGACGGCGTAAATCAGGTTCCGGAATAGAACCATCCAATAATGGAATTTCTTCTTAGTAAAAGTAAAATGCTACCTGTAAATGCAGTGATTCAGCGCATACGCTTATCTCACTAAATAAATATTGTAGAAACACGAGGGGGGGGGGGTTCAGGAAAGGTAATAAACAATACCAACAGCAGCCTTTTTTTACTTTTATCGCATATATATATTTAAAAGGAAAAAACTGACTGGCATATCAACGTTCAGACTCGATCATTGGTCGTAGAAACGTGACATTTGGAGAAAACATTCATCGTGTGATGTAGGCAGCCACAAAGGTGGGATTTTTTAAAAAATTAACCACCTAAAGAGGTGAAATAGGTGTTCAAAGTTTGTATGCAGAAAAAAAATGGTAAAGAACATTGTTTAAAAGGAGGTATTGCAAAAAGCCTAACTTACATGCTGACACGACCTAACAACAACTCCAAACTTATGAAAAACTTTNAAAAGGAGGTATTGCAAAAAGCCTAACTTACATGCTGACACGACCTAACAACAACTCCAAACTTATGAAAAACTTTAAAAAAAAATATTGTGACCAAAACACGGATTCCACGCGGACAAAGTCCCGCCAAAAGCTAGTTAAATAAAAAAGTAGTGACAATTGTTTAAAATACCTTTTCTATCGCAGTATCTGCAAGGGAGGGGAGATAAGTTTAAAGTGGTGCAGGTAGTTAAATCCATTGTCTTACGTCGCGTGTNTCGCAGTATCTGCAAGGGAGGGGAGATAAGTTTAAAGTGGTGCAGGTAGTTAAATCCATTGTCTTACGTCGCGTGTAATATCATCCTACTGTTGCAGATCTTTGCGAGGCATTCAACTTCCGGCAAGTGTTCTATCGCAGTCTTGGGAGAACCTGCCACAAATCTTCCTTGTGAGCAGACGTGACCTTGACACGTTACATGTTTCTACCAGAGATTCTCCTCTAGAGGAAGGCCTTATTGTCTACACAATCCCTAGAGGGAAGAGGGTTAATATGCTTCGCCAAGGTGGTTTGTCGATATTCACGGTTTCTTTTCGATAGGTCGCCAAGAACGGCGAATTTTCGTGGCGAACTTCCATATTGTATGAATGAATAAGGAGGAGGATTTCAATTTAAACGACATTTTCCAACTACTTGTGAACTGGAAGAAGCCTAATATAAAACTAAACTGGTTTTCTGGTTCATTTGTTTTTTTTAAAACAAGCCTTGGGAAAGTCGGGAAGATTTGCAAGTTGCGCTGCTGGGTGGGTCGTATTCCATTACCTTTGCAATGCGTGAAATGCTCGGACAAGTTGTTCCGTTACCTGTCTGGAGGCGCATCTGCGTACATCTAGCGCACACCTGCACGAGGTCCGGAGCACGAACGCTTCCTGCGTCGACGTAACGTTGACGCGAATTCCTGGCGGGAAAATGCCAGAAGTTAGGTTAAAAATCTAAAAACATCCTCAACAGTGCCGTTAATTGGTGTAAACGTGTGTTCAGTATACGCATTTGCGTAGTTTTCAGCNATCTAAAAACATCCTCAACAGTGCCGTTAATTGGTGTAAACGTGTGTTCAGTATACGCATTTGCGTAGTTTTCAGCTACGTTACGTATACAACGTACGTTAACTTAAAGTAGGCAAAGTAAGGTTAAGGCGTGCGACGTTTGTGTACAATCTGTGCAGTCTCTATTTTTGTTTTCATGCAGTAGCGAAATATGCGCATGGTGGTAGTTCTGTTTATGCCTACTGCAATAAAAAAAAATATTTAATAACGGAATGACATCACACAGGTTTTCTAGCAGCTGCATTGATGCAGGTAACGGAACACACGGGTACAAAATGGCAGACTATTATACTCTGTCTTTATAGCGCCCTTGGCCAGACGCCACGCCGTCTTCCAGTTGGCACTTCTTTTTTGACGAGATGTCACGTGACCCGCTCTTGTTAACAAATCCGATGGCGTATTTTTATAATCTACGTTTCGCCAACTATGTCGCTGACAAATATAAAATACTAGTACCAACTCACCGTCGTATTAGTTTTGGCTGTTTTGAAATGTTTAAAAACGCAATAAACAAATGTGTCTCGTTCATGCACTAAACACTTCACAAAGCAAGTAGCTGTAATATTCTTGCAATACGTATTCTCATTACACAGTTTTTGTTAGGTAAATATTTGATGTCATAATTGTTTTATTTTGTTGATTTTAAATTTGAAACTGCCTTCTGACAATTGTTACTGTTCATTTGAATGCTTCATGGAGTTTCATATTTTATCACGATTCCGAAATTTATAGTACCATGCCATGCTAGAAAGTAAATATCGTGGCGTTCTGACATATAACTTACAGAATGTTAAATACGAATTACTAAAAATAACGGATCCCAAAGGAGTTGGAAGACGAGCAGAAGCTCGCATTTCTCATCCCCACCTGCAGCGTTGTCCTGCACTCGGCGTTTATCACTCTTCCACGCCAGGTTTGTCGCTCTTCCACGTCTCGTTTGTCGCTCTTCCACGTCCCGTTTGTCGCTCTTCCCCGTCTCGTGTGTCGCTCTTCCCCGTCCCGTTTGTCGCTCTTCCACGTCCCGTTTGTCGCTCTTCCACGTCCCGTTTGTCGCTCTTCCACGTCCCGTTTGTCGCTCTTCCACGTCCCGTTTGTCGCTCTTCCACGTCCCGTTTATCACTATTCCCCTCTGGCGATCTTGTCAACGGTTCTGGGCGCCGAATATCACCCGTGGCTGCACAGTTGTCAACTTTTGTGAGTGAAAGTTTCTAGTGTGACATGCAAAAATCACCAGATTATAATTTTAGTGTGTTACAGATTACATTTAGACAAAATATTGCACTATGCAGCNTGTCAACTTTTGTGAGTGAAAGTTTCTAGTGTGACATGCAAAAATCACCAGATTATAATTTTAGTGTGTTACAGATTGCATTTAGACAAAATATTGCATTTAGACAAAATATTGCACTTTGCATATAAATTGCGCTGTAAGAAATAGAAACTGTTAAAACTTAAAAGGAAAAAATAAAACATTTGAGATACTTTAATGGCGTAATTGCTAGAAATACAGTAATCTCCATTGATACTTAGATTAATTTACTACTGTAGATGACCCCGGAACTTCGCTTACGACCGACGGAGCCAACAGTATCTTTGTTCCCGCAAGAAACATCCCACGTGACTACGTATAACCAGATAAGTACAGGTAATACGCATCGCAATATATTGCCATGCTCTCCCCAGGTGTACGTATTATATTCTGGAGAGTTCAGCTATCCTGAAGACACTAAAGTGCGTTAATCTGATAATGGGGGAAGGGGCCTTAAGTCTTATTCACCAGATCTGCCGCCAGATTTTTATGGAAATCACTAGCTTTCCTACTTGTCGCAGATATTATATTTGGCTATCAGTCTCCTGAAATCCCTGGTGAGAAAATCCTTAAGTTGGCAACTCTGGGCAAGGCAAATAGTATACTCTGTTTGCAATCAAAGAGCAATATGTATATTTTCTTCAAACAGCACTTTTGAAGTCGTTAGTGTACCCACTAATATTGTACTCACATAATATTACGACTGGAAAATTACGTACTTATAAAAACGTTATCGGACCAAACTATCGCGGACCAAACACCATACTGAACACCGTGACGTCATGGGTTATGCCAGTCTGTCTGTCATCTTTGTTCACGCTGGCTATTAAGCGTGTTTATGTATATTTGCTTTAACGAAGTGGCTATTGAAAGTAACATTAAACACAGAGAAACCCAGGATTTGGTATTGCACCACATTGCATAAGTAACTTGTGCAAAACACGGGATAAAATATACGTAACATCCCACCAAAAATTATTTAGTAGCTTGAAAATGAAAGCTGCGTGTTATTAACAAATTTCTGCTGCTTTAATACGCATGCAGGTAAGCGGACTTAATAATGTAATAACTTTTACGCTCACATATTTTCCCAGATTTTTTTTTACGTGCGCAGTAAGTTACTTAACAAAAATGGAATAACTCGTTTACACAATTACTTTTATTTAATGATCGCACTCGTTGGGGATAAAAAAAACCGAGATATAATTGCAAATAGTTCCTGGAAAGCATTTTTACTAAACATCTCCACAAGTTTCACTGAAATACTGACTGCCAGGCTGCTGTTCTAACCAACTGAGCTGCCGAAACACTTGCTCATAGTTGCTTGAAATGTGTGGCCTTTCATAAAAGCGATGCGATTATTTCTTTGTAACGGATCGCTTCACACTTTGTACGTCGCGTATCTTTCGTGTCGACATTACAGCTGGTTAGCGAAATGGCACGAAGCAGCATCGATTTCCCAATTCCGTGCGTAAAAAAAAAAGTGCACCGCAAGAAACGATAGAACCTCGCCATGTTGGAATTTGAGATTCGTCACGATGAATGGAAAAATAAGGAATATGTGGCACCTTAACACGCAGTAATTCCCCTTAACACGAGCGGCAATTTGGATAATGCATAATTGCGAGATAGGCTCCGCCAATCCAGCTGTATAATTGCTGTGAATACCGCCCGGATGTAGTTTGCAGTTTGATGTGTACCAAAACCAGCCGAGAGTCTTGACGTCACATCACTGGGAAAGCATTCTTCACTCACGTTATAACTGCTGCACAGAGTACCAGTTTCCTGTTGAAAATAACTCGATCAGCACTAAAGTTTATGCAGTAAACTATTCAAGGTCATTTCCGTATGTTTATCAAGAACCGTTTCTGTAACTTTAAACCATATTTATTAAATGCTCATGTTTCTAATTGTACACAGGTGACATGTCGCCTCCCAGAAATCTGAGAATTATTTGCGACAGTTGAAGTTAAACTGACATTTTTTTTTTTTAAGTAGATAATACAAACCTCTTACATTTTTATTTCCAAAATTTATTTTCTTTCGTAAGATTAACAAGACCTATGGCACAAACCCAGTTTATCCGTGTATCCAACCAGAATCTATCGCAGTATGGCGACAGGGAGAAAGGGCGGAGACACACATACAAATTCCCAAATTAACAGTTTTATATAAATTCCGGATTGTTTGTGTGTATGCAACAATTATGCAGCGAAATCAACGCGTCCTTCTGAACCCCTCCAGGAGAAACTCTCGTCTAGGCCACAGCCTCTTATAAGCATTTTTAAAATTAAACATATGGAAAAAAAATTTTGGCCGTGAACTCGAGGCCTTCGAAATGGAAATGATGGGCGAATGAGGAATAATTGTTAAGCGTTTGTACCACTGATCTTCTGGATACGCCCCCGTCTTTAGACCGTGGAGCGTGTC
>NQII01000292.1:236633-273180 GCA_002778355.1 Clitarchus hookeri | reverse complement strand
GGGGTTGTTATCAGTTTCCACCCCTCCAGAGGGGGTTGGAAGTCTCGTACGGGCCTGTGCGTCACACGATCTGCCGTGCTTGCCAGCCGTTCAATCGACCGCGCTCTCCATTGCGAGGATTCACGCTGAGCTAACGTGCCTACCTGCCGGCGTGCTAACGTTCCTACCTGCCGGCGTGCTAACGTGCCTACCTGCCGGCGTGTCGGTCGTCACCTTACACGGCTCTCTTACATTTCAGAATGTGTCGTCGCAGACACTCCTCATCAGTGGTAACCAAGTTGCCGCAGCGATGAACATCGGCTTACAAGCAGCAAACAGGGATGGTAAATAACACGTTACTAGAGTAGAACACAATTTTCCAGGTCGGATAAAACCACTGCAAGATACGCATCCATTTGTTTATTCCTAGAATCACCAGTCAACNAACACAATTTTCCAGGTCGGATAAAACCACTGCAAGATACGCATCCATTTGTTTATTCCTAGAATCACCAGTCAACGTACATATACCTATTGCAGGCTCATTTTATTGACCGAAGCCGCTTATTGAGGCCAAGATCGATACACTTTGTAAGGATTGCCAACACCGCCGCTTTGTGCCTACGTACTTATCTGTGAGCGAGTGTGACTAACTAAACTCGTAGGCCAAAATGAGGTCGACTAATTTTCGTCTTCTGTGCATACCCCTTAACATTTGCCCTAAAAGTGCCAAAACAGCTCTCAAATTTACGTTAGGTATGTTTTTTTTTTAAAATCGATTAAATAGGCTCCCGAAAAATGGATTTTTGCATAATTATTGGGGCNAATTTTCGTCTTCTGTGCATACCCCTTAACATTTGCCCTAAAAGTGCCAAAACAGCTCTCAAATTTACGTTAGGTATATTTTTTTTGAAAATCGATTAAATAGGCTCCCGAAAAATGGATTTTTGCATAATTATTGGGGTTGCCGAATTTTTTTCGCAAGCGATATATTTCTTGTAGAACAGTTTTTCGATTCAGCAGCACAAATATTATTTAACGTTATTAATTTTCTTGAGTTTTGGACTGTGTTATTTATGGACTGTTCGATTTTTTTTTTATAGAATTTCATCTTTCGGTAGTTGATATTTTTACAAGTTTTTGGATGAGTACAGCTAAACTTACTTTGAGTGTAATAGGATATTGAACGTTCGTCCTGATATAATTCCACAGCCAGCCAGTTCCCCTTGAACAAGAAGCAACTGCTGTCGGATCACGTTTGGAGCCAGTGTAAAGAGAGGAACATGTCTGAAGTTCTGTTTCACGTGTGATGGCGACTTAACGGCACTTGCTTATTCTTCGTACTCCCATCCTTCTTCAAATAACGACTGCAATTTCATTTGCACCCAAGAAAATACCGCGCTAGGTGTGTGTTTTTTACGAGCGACGTGCCCGGAGACGGTGGCCTTGAAAACGTGCTCCCTTGTAACCCAGAAACACCCCCTACCCCTCCTGTGTCATCGTGAGGTCGTGTTGAATGGACATCTCTTTCCTGGGACGCGAACGACGGCATGCTGAAGGTGACAGCATGCGCAAAGTGCTTCTTGTTTCCTCTTTACTTGGTCCGTTTACAAGGCGGTGGAGTAGATAAACACTGCCCATTGACAAGAGTCCAGGCCATTGGCTGGCTATTCAGTTCACAGTATGATAGCGACCAGGGTGCGAAATTTAACATTGTGCTGAAAGATGGGAGCTTTTTTGTAGTGATGAACTCTCTGGAAACCTCTGGAGACTCGAGTCTTCCAGCAAACAAGCTGATATTTGATGTCGGAGATATGTACTAGCTTATGTGTTATAAACAAACTGCGGTGTCATATGTCCCCAATCGGTGCCTGATGTAAAGTTAAGTACACCAATGGCGACACAACATTCTGCGCTGCACAGAACACCTAGGTGTTGACAGAGTATATCTTCATCGTCTGTGGCCTCGTGTTTTTTCAAACCAGTACTTTCCTTCTGAAGCAGGCATCAAGCATCCTTGTTATAATATGCACATGGGAATGATTTGTCTCATCAGTCATTATCCATTAATACTCTTCAGGGAGTGAAATCATTTTTCCTGGCAGGGAAATAATCATTCTTACACGAGCCAGGGGAAACCAGTTTGAAAGTGGGAATTATTTGGCATCACCCCCCTCCCCCTTCCCAACTGATTCACACAATGATTTCCGTAGTAATTATCATCAATGGTATTTTGTAATCTTTAAAGTGAAACTTGTTGATTTAAATTTTTAATTGCTGCATTNTATAATATGCACATGGGAATGATTTGTCTCATCAGTCATTATCCATTAATACTCTTCAGGGAGTGAAATCATTTTTTCTGGCAGGGAAATAATCATTCTTACACGAGCCAGGGGAAACCAGTTTGAAAGTGGGAATTATTTGGCATCACCCCCCTCCCCCTTCCCAACTGATTCACACAATGATTTCGGTAGTAATTATCATCAATGGTATTTTGTAATCTTTAAAGTGAAACTTGTTGATTTAAATTTTTAATTGCTGCATTNCGTAGTAATTATCATCAATGGTATTTTGTAATCTTTAAAGTGAAACTTGTTGATTTAAATTTTTAATTGCTGCATTTAATGCCGTATAATATTAAAATACCCTGTACGCGTGGAGTTTTGTGCGTGTTTGAATTGCTGTTCCGATTCGAGGTAAAACGCACCAATCAACCCGTGTTGTGCAAGATGGTGGGTGCGGAGTCCAGTTAAAAGTGCCGGAAATACTACATGCAAATAACAGAAAATATTGACGACTGTTTAACGCTAAATGTTAATAATTCACTTTATTACAAATATGTAACTAAATGNAAATAACAGAAAATATTGACGACTGTTTAACGCTAAATGTTAATAATTCACTTTATTACAAATATGTAACTAAATGTAAATGTTTTCATAATGTAGATCTGGTAGCTAACTGCCCAAGATGCCAGTCGCGACCCGAGGTTTTCCGAGGCTCTAGGCAAAATCTGATAGGCGCCCGGCTATTAAAACAGCGATTAACTGAACTCGGTGTGAGCTGTGATACCAGTCGTCTTCGCACAGAGCAGCGCCCGCCGCTTTTCTTTACATGCGGCAAACTTTTGAACTAGTATCTCAGCGGCAGTCTACTGCTAATTCTGCTTAGCAAACGCTAGATATTTCAAATTTCATCCAGTCTTAGCGTACATTTTTAACGATACACAATAAGGCATTATCATGAATCTAAAACGTCAAGCTCATGAGTGAAAGACGAGCCCAAACTGACTGGAGCCATTGTCCTAGCGTCGACAACAGCACGCTGTATTGTGCCCTCCTACCGTCGAGCGCAGAGACACAGCTGCTGTGGCTTGTAACTGTCAGTCGAGCGGGTAGTGCGGACTCAGTGTGAGACTCTGGCCGAGGAGAGGTGACTCGAGTGCGTGCGACGTGAGGTCAGGCGTCACTGCTGGTCGTCGCTGACCCGCTTCCCGCCGTGGTAACGGTGACCTGCTCAGGTGTCTGCGACCACGATCACGTGGGCCAAGCTCTGTCCTCCTGCACCCAGCCGCCACCTGACCCCGGCACTAGCAGAGCACGTGGCCTCGCTACGTCCACCGTCTCGCTTAGCCATAGCCTTCTGCTGGCAGGTCACTGCGAAACATTTACATGTTCGTGCTAGATTAAACACTATTGATGTCAACCTTTGAAAATTATCTCTAGCCATAACTACATGTACCACCCACGCCAAAATAGGTATTATTTCCCACCCAAAAAAGTATAATTGCCCACCCAAAAAGTATAATTTCCAACACAAAAAGTATAATTTACCACTCAAAAAATTATTATATCCTCCCCAAAAGTATCATTTTCCCTACAAAGTATCATTTTTCCCACAAAGTATCATTTTCCCCAAAAAGTATCATTTCCCCAAAAAGTATCTTTGCCTTCATAAGTATATTTGCCTTCATAAGTATATTTGCCTTCATAAGTATTTTTGCATTCAATTGTATTATTGCCTTCAAAAGTATCACTTCCTCCCGAAAAAAAGTATCACTTCAACCTTAAAAGTATTATTCCTTTGTAAAAAAAATAATTTCTAACAAAAAGTATTATGTTGCCCCCAAGAAAGTAGAGTTTACCTCTAAAACACATTTCCCATCTTCAAAATGTGTTAGTTCTCCCTCCCTCAAAAAGTTATTATTCCCCATAGAAGTTGCTCCTTCCTCCCTCTTCCCAGGACAAAGTTATTCCCGTAAATAATACTGCGGACATGTTCCAGTAAATTTTATTCATCACGAGAAATAATAACCCTTAGTTGTAGCATTATACTAGAAACAATATTTAAGCCAAATATAAATTTATTAACATGGTCATATTGTTCACGGACTTATTATTATTTTAAAGAACAGTTGACTGCCGATATGCTGACGAAAGGGACAAGAAATGTTTTGTTTTGGCATTTCACACACCTAAAATAATAGCAGTAATATTAGACATTATTCTTAACAACCTAGAAGAACGTCGTTTAGATATTGCACAGTGTGAGTACAACAATGCCATAGATGCAGCGTAGCCACTTGGACAAGTATTTTCCTATCTATTTAACACTGCACAATGCCATCTTTTGTTCCTCTGTGTTCATGCTGAGCAACAGTATACCCTACAGAGACCAGTATACCCTACAGAGACCAGTATACCCCACAGAGACCAGTATACCCCACAGAGAGCAGTTTACCCTACATAGATCCGTATACCCTACGGAGATCCGTATACCCTACAGAGANACCAGTATACCCTACGGAGACCAGTATACCCTACAGAGACCAGTATACCCTACAGAGACCAGTATACCCTACAGAGACCAGTATACCCTACAGAGACCAGTATACCCCACAGAGACCAGTTTACCCTACATAGATCCGTATACCCTACGGAGATCCGTATACCCTACAGAGACCAGTACCCTACGGAGACCAGTATACCCTACATAGACCAGTATACTGAAGTAGACTGCGGCACGTACTCATATTCAAGATATTCTGTAAGGACGTCTTCACAACTCCTTCACTCGTGACTGGAGTATCACTTGCTCGGCGAGTTTTAGTTCCTCGCCTCTCATCTCAGGTTTCTCTCAAAGTCTCTGACCTTCCCCNCCCCCGCTGCACCACCTGGTGCATTGTGTTCAACCAGCGTCAAGGAATTGAAACCAGGTCGCCAAATCGGGACGCGCTTCACTTCGTCTTCTTTAAACTAAGATTATAGTCCATTCGCGGTTACTTCCAATTTTTCTGAAGCCCTCTCAAAGTTCTACTTCCAACATATTCCTCCGCCTCATGCAAACAAAAACTAGCCGAGACTAGAAAATTACAGCAAACGGACAACCCACCGCATTCGTGCGCACTCGATGTGATAGTATTCTGCATAATAACTATTTCTTACTAGGCATTACGAACACACACACATTCTCCCTGGTTTTATTCATATTNATAGTATTCTGCATAATAACTATTTCTTACTAGGCATTACGAACACACACACATTCTCCCTGGTTTTATTCATATTAATTATGAATGAAACTTTAAAATTTGCAGATAGAATATCAAAATCGGTTCGTCTACTATAGTTTAGCAGTCACTTCGCCTGAAAGTCGTTGAACGTACAAACAGGAGACACTGAAGTAGTTTCGCCAATATTTAGGTTTCGTAAAATTTGTTTTGGCCACATCCAGAATGGGGACACACTAAAATGTTAATCTGAAATGCTCTCACGGATTTTTAGAAGACATTTAAACATTAATATTTTAACAAAATATTGTACAGTGTTTCAAAATACGTGCNGCTCTCACGGATTTTTAGAAGACATTTAAACATTAATATTTTAACAAAATATTGTACAGTGTTTCAAAATACGTGCATTATTGTTTCGCGTGCAACGTAAATCGCAGGTGTGTGAATGTTTTGGTGGTGTGTGTACTACTTTTTAACGAGTTCTGTTATGTTGTACCGTTGGTTGCAGTGTTTCATTGACAGCCACTCTCCCACCTGACAGGCGTGACAATACGGTCTAGATCAAAACCATTTAGCCACTGTTTACGTCACTTAACACCGCCTTACTTATTCAACAGTCACTCCAGTCTATTGAACTGTTTAATTGGTGATAAAATGCCAGTTTTCCGTTACATACTGATTTACACAATTACCACTGATTCATCAGCCGTGTGATTTACTGTTTTCCAGTGATTGGATTTTTGATTGATGTATTAGTTCACCGACGTTTATGAATTGACAGTTAGACAACGTACGTATATCACATGAAATAACTAATCTAATAAAACCCATAAAAANCCGACGTTTATGAATTGACAGTTAGACAACGTACGTATATCACATGAAATAACTAATCTAATAAAACCCATAAAAAAAATATATTTTTTAGTCAGTTTCGTCTTTTATAGTGCCATTGTGCGTCACAGCATTACCGTAGTATTTCTCTTAATTTTTACNCCGACGTTTATGAATTGACAGTTAGACAACGTACGTATATCACATGAAATAACTAATCTAATAAAACCCATAAAAATATATATATTTTTTTTAGTCAGTTTCGTCTTTTATAGTGCCATTGTGCGTCACAGCATTACCATAGTATTTCTCTTAATTTTTACNATTTTTTAGTCAGTTTCGTCTTTTATAGTGCCATTGTGCGTCACAGCATTACCATAGTATTTCTCTTAATTTTTACGCCTTTAATTTCTTTTTCACGTAATCGTGATATCGCTCGGTTTGAAGGCTTAAATTGCATTACACGTGGCTGCGAGTGCATTCATACGTACTATTTGTTTTAACAATTCTAATGTTATCAATTAAACTAAAAACGAAAAGAAAGGCGTGCAATTTAAAGCTACATATTTTCGATATAAAAGAGTATAGTACGCGTGTTTTGCCCTTTGCTCACAACGTTGGCTTGGCAGCGCGAGTGATGTCGTAACTGTCTAGAGGAGGGACGATGTGGTTTCAAAATCTGAACACCGCCAATCTTTTTTATTTTCTACTTTTTTAAATGACGTTAAATTGCACAATATTAAAAGTGACTATCGGAAATGTGTTTGTTTTTTTATGAGTTGACTAAATTCAATCAATCTAGATTTAATTCGCCGCACGCAGTCGGCCGTCACTTAATCAGTCAGTGAATTTTTTTCACTGAAACAACCTAAGTGGAGCCATTTTCACTGATTAGAGTAGTTGAATTTCATTGCGAGTCTCTGGTTTTCCACCGATTCGAATTTAGTGTGTGTGGTGCAGTGTACTGACGGCGTTGTGTGTACTGTGCTGTTGTAGATATCCCTGTAAATACTGACGGCGTCGTGTGTACTGTGCTTTGTAGATATCCATGTAGATACTGACGGCGTCGTGTGTACTGTGCTGTTGTAGACATCCATGTAGATACTAACGGCGTCGCGTGTATTATGCTGTTGTAGACATCCATGTAGATACTAACGGCGTCGCGTGTATTATGCTGTTGTAGACATCCATGTAGATACTGACGGCGTCGTGTGTACTCTGCTGTTTTTGATATCCATGTAGATACTGACGGCGTCGTGTGTGTTTTGTTGCAGTTATCCCCGTGGAGCCGGTGGCGCCAGTCGCACCTAAGGAAACCCCCAAGTCCACTCGCCGCCTCATCAGGGTCGACTTCTCTCGCCTCAAGGTAACCTCTACACTATTAAGATTTTTCTGGAAACTTTTTTTNGCCGCCTCATCAGGGTCGACTTCTCTCGCCTCAAGGTAACCTCTACACTATTAAGATTTTTCTGGAAACTTTTTTTAACACCTAGTAGAAGTTTTTAATCTGTAAATACTTTTGGAAATTTACCGCACATCAGCCTGTGAATATAGAAATGTTGATCGTTAACGACAAAAGTCGATTGCCTCAGCTACGAAGGCCGCTTTCTGACATTTCTGAGGCAGGCAGAACATAATATTGTTTGAATAGGACAGGGTTCGTAAAGAACATTCTGTGTCAAATTGACAAAACGAAAGCAAACCCAAACAGCGCGGCTTTCACGTGTCGGAACAGCAAGAGACGTGTCTTCAAAACAACAATGGCGCTACCTTGGAACTGTCAAAGTGGCCCTCGTGACTGAGACAGGTACCACAAACGTACACGAAAAAAATTTGTCATTCGTATGTTATTAATATAGCAGTAAGTTGGTGGCATATTCGAGGACAATTTCTTGTAGTGCACCAGGCCACTTCTAGCATCATAGTCTGCCTTCACAGCAAGTGTAACCGTGTCAGTTCTGCAGTGAAGATAACTGATTAAATCAGCTACTATTTCGGACATACAACACGTTGTATAGCTTTGTTGTATGTCTCGCTGATTCAAGAACATGACTTGGATCACGGGCGCAGAAAAAAAAATACAACATATAACCTTGGCTCCNCGGGTCACAAAACATACATGTAAATAAACCGCACGGAATCCTGGAGAAGGCTGGGCGCACAGCCGTCTATCTCATTCGCCAGTAGTCGTGAGTTCTGTTAAAGCCAACGTGATGTCGCGGTTACTACATATACAAAATCCTTAGAAATTAATTTCGGGATTTTTGAAAATTGAACTCCTAAAGGGGTTAAAAGGTTACTTCCGACTTTTCTGAAGCCTTGCTAAATTTTTACTTCCATGATATTCCTCTGTCTCATGCAAAAAAGTTTAATCGAGTCTANACTTTTCTGAAGCCTTGCTAAATTTTTACTTCCATGATATTCCTCTGTCTCATGCAAAAAAGTTTAATCGAGTCTACAAAATTACACCAAAGGGACAACGCACCATATTAGTGCGCACTCAGTGTAATAATATTTTCCATAATAACTATTTCTTATTCGGCATTACCAATACACCTGTTTTATAACTGTATTTTATTTATCTTAATTTTTATTAAAGTATTATAATTTATAGATACAATATAAATAAATGCTTATTTGAAAAAAAAATTAAGTAACTTTATGTTAAAATAAGTATAAAACCCTTGTAATACACGCCATTTAAGGAAACAACCAAACACGTGTTACATTGGGAGATTTTTCAAAGGTTAGGTTCAAAAAGTGCGAAGAAACCGCGAATAGACTATGGTATGGTTTCGTGGGATCTTCAATATATATTAAATCCTGCGAGACCTCAGTGCCTTTGCTTCAGAAGATAAGTGCCTGTAGATATTTTAAATATTCCGTATAAAACGTTAAATTCCTACAAGGGAGGGGGGAGGAGCTTAACTGCAATCAAACAAATTAAAACGTCTGTATGTGCTACACACTAATTCGATCAAAGTTCCGCGCGTGTGTAGTCGCGGGGGAAAAAAAATCAGTCTGCCGCACACAAAATTCCCTGCCGGAAAACCCAAAAGTAGATGAAACTTTTTTTTATATGAGGGTTGAAGCCGTGGGACAAAGTTAGTTAAATTAAAAGCATGGGTTTCGAATTGCAAGTAAAGTGCACTGTCATCTTGTTTACGCCGTGCATATACCCGTCTTTCAGACACCAAGGTTTCCAGAACTGTTTGAAACGTAAAGGCAGCACAGAGTAGATGACTACACAGACACGAAATGGCGTGGCGGTTCCTTTGAGGGCGTACCTGTTGTCTGGTTGGCCGCGTGAGGCTCCGGGAAAGGGCCTTGTTCGTGTATATTGTTAAAATATGCCTGAGGGGCGTATCTGAGTTCGTGAGGGATTGAGGGCTTAATAAAAATAAAATAACAAAATTTGATTTCTAATATCTTCACACAGCTATTTTGCACAGCATTAAATTATCCATCTCCACTCTTACTCTTTTTAATTCTCAGTTAGCGCAACATTTGATGTCTAATTTCAACTCTAATTAACGTCCTTCTCAATGCCGCTGTTTAGTTATTGTCAATTAACTCGTACTCATCATTAACATACGTTCAGTCTGTCTGTCGCCATCATTTGTAACATCTTTCACTCATGCACCCAGTCCAATTGTCCAGCCTGCCAGCCNCGTTCAGTCTGTCTGTCGCCATCATTTGTAACATCTTTCACTCATGCACCCAGTCCAATTGTCCAGCCTGCCAGCCTCACTCTTCACTGCTAGATACTCGCAGTCGCAGAGTTCCCTTCCGCTGGTCAATTCTCTCGCCGCTCGTCGTCTATCGCTGAAACTCAGCCACTCATGCATTCAACGACTCCCGGTCCGGAGGGCCATCACACTGTTAATACTCTACTGGCCTTGATCTGGAAAGTTCGACGCACCCCGAGACGCTTAGATAAACTAGGGCAGCAAACCAGTAGAAAATTCTATAAATTCTTCAAATAAATCAGAAACTCAATATAACCAAACCAAGGCCAGCAGCATGCTCTGCAAAAAGTATCATCGTGTCGGCTCACTTTTTCCAACTGACACGCGGTTCCTGCTTTACAGCGCGCTTGTTATTCACAACATTCCATTGACTTGCCACTGCCGCTAGCATATAACTTATCTGTCCTTAAATTCCACTCGCTCGCGCGGAACAAAGCAGCGAGCGCGTAACAACATGATTGGTTACTCCGAGCTGCGGAGTATCGCCTATTGGTTGGGCTGCTTGCTGCTGGGTAGGTTTACTAGACACTGATTGGCGAACCGCATTCCGACATTTTGCTGGCCAACTCCCAAAATTCCCGTTCTCGTACGATTGTACGAAAAAAAAAAATGTACAACCCACATAGTTTACTGTTATTTTTTCTATGCTGATTTACTGTAGCCTAGTTTGTTCCAAAGCCACAATAGAAAGTTAATGTTGTAATCATATGAAAAATAATGAGAAAACGGAAAATGTTAGAGATAAAATAGTATGTTCTTATTGCAAATATAGAGCCTGCTATTATTTGCTGAAAATAGATTACAATTTTTAAAAAGAATAACTATTGAAAACTATACGTAAATTTAAATAAATATTGTAAGTTCGGAATATTTTTTTCTCTTTTCCCCCACCAGCTACTGAAATGTCCCGCCACATGGCAAAGCTGCAAGACGAGGAAGCGGGCGGATATGCGGTGCAGGTCACGTGGTGCACAGATAAGCGAGACCAATCGGCCTTCAGAGAGAGAGAGAGAGAGAGAGAGAGAGAGAGAGAGAGAGAGAGACGCCAAGACACTGCTGTAATAACAGTCGCACTCGGGTTACAGTTATCGTCCTTCGTGTCGCGTTGCTGTTCCGCCTCTCTCCAGTTGCCGCCGGCTACATTCTCCTGCACAGGGCCGTTCCATATCAAGAGTGAACCTAGGGGGGTGGGGGGTAGTGGCGGATATAGAAACCAATTAAAGAGCATAAACGGACCCGAGATTTCTTTTTTTTTTTTTTTTNTTTTTTCGCTTTCAAGGCTCTCAGCTATACGGGCGACTATGTCGCGCACGCCCCACGCGCGTTAGGCGTCCGTCGTTACACTTCCTTGTGCATATTAGATCTGCAACACTGAGATTTCATTACACGCAAATAAAGCTCGTAGATTTAAGTATAACCGAGCCGTTTCACTTTTCTCCTAACGCTTAAGGAACCTGCACAGGTAAGCTCTAAATATGCTTTTTTTTTCACGAATTTTTGCTTTTTTAAAATACACTCAATGTGATAAAAAATGCACGGGCTTAGATGAATTTTTTTTTTTTTTACTGACAATAAAGAATTGTGTAGACAAGATGTTCAGTTGCCGACCTAAATGTAAACAGGTTGCTGTCTGCTTGAGGAAGTGTTTCAATATTTGACCGGGACCACTCAGGGTTCGGTAACATCGGCTCGGCTCCTACGTGATTCGTGTGCAGGCAGTTAACACGTGTCAAAACGTAATTAAGCCAATCACGATAGGTAAACAACCGTACAGTGTTTTGAAATATAACTTTTCGTGAATTATTTTCGCGAAATTTCACTACCTCTTATTATACATTCAGTAAACAGAGGTAGGCGGGTTAACGTTGTAAATAATGGCTGTGTGTATTTTTACAGAAATATGAATAACTTAAGAAATTATATTTATTATTATTAAGACCTTCATCCCCCACGAGTTCGGATAGGCTCCTGGCGTCTCGTAACAGTAGGTATGTTGCGAATCAGCTCATATTTGCGCTTTGTTGATGCACGAATAAGGTGATTGGGTCCTTGGTAGTGTTAATTTTCCATAGGGCGTAAGGATACAAAATTGGCAGTAAAGTAGATCCTAAGCAGGGCTTTGAAATCTCAACTGCGAACAGCCCATAGCTAACTTCAGCCATCTTATATCTCTCTTCTTCATTTCGAGAAAGTAATCTTTTGGAATACTTATCTTAAGACTTGAATAAAGACTCGGCGAGTTTTTCCGGGTTCTTCACGGCAAATGTTGCATTNCATCTTATATCTCTCTTCTTCATTTCGAGAAAGTAATTTTTTGGAATACTTATCTTAAGACTTGAATAAAGACTCGGCGAGTTTTTCCGGGTTCTTCACGGCAAATGTTGCATTTTGTTTTTAATGCTCGGAAAGCCAGCAGATTACCGGCACTCGCGCACTTACTCCTGGGCTGATAAACAGAAGCAAACATAAAACATTTACGGCGTCTTTGCCACTCCAGGGAGAGGAAATACGAGTGTGAGGCTACCTGAAGCTGGAGATAACGCCTGCGAGAAAGTACCCCTGGTGTGCTCTGGTGTGCTACTACAAATAACGCTTTGGCTTTGATGTGGGGCACAGCGCAGTCGACATTTGCTACCTGCATGGGGCAGCTTAAACTATCTGTCCCCGCCGACCCGAAGCAAATCGGGCGTGAAAGGTGAAAATTAAAANGACCTGCATGGGGCAGCTTAAACTATCTGTCCCCGCCGACCCGAAGCAAATCGGGCGTGAAAGGTGAAAATTAAAACATAAATCACGATTTTCATTTGTAATAATTCAGCTTATGTGAACCTGTTCACAAGTGTAAACTGCATGCAATTTAAACAGCCAAATGAATGCTCCGAGGAAGGGGCCCCTCAGCGTGGGCCTGGAGGAATTGTGAACGGGACTGTCATAAGTGGCCAGCTATTTGGAAGATGGCAGAGCTGGATGAAAATGGGAAGTTCGCCTCGTTGCGGATG
Source organism: Clitarchus hookeri (assembly GCA_002778355.1). NCBI lineage: Eukaryota > Metazoa > Arthropoda > Insecta > Phasmatodea > Phasmatidae > Clitarchus > Clitarchus hookeri. The sequence goes on along the minus strand of NQII01000292.1, from coordinate 260,104 downwards.
GCTCTGACAGCCAAGAGACGTAATTTAGCATCCAGTATTAACTGCCTGAATCTGCAACGGCTGATACACAATTTACATGATTCCTTTCTTAATGGCAAACAGAAACTTGTAAACCGGTGTTTTACAATAGCGCAATCTCGATTGGTTAGTGTTGGTTATTCTGGAGCGAGGACGTATGAGATTGCTATGTCTTTATGGGGGTGAGTTCTGGATTCCGTTTGTGAATTTTGATTACTACCGGATGTAACAAAATTTGATACTCAAACTTCTAGGGACGTTAGAANCTGGATTCCGTTTGTGAATTTTGATTACTACCGGATGTAACAAAATTTGATACTCAAACTTCTAGGGACGTTAGAATAGACCAAAACATATTTTTATTCAGTTAACCATAAGTTGAAAATTGACAATTGACGGGATTAAGAATGAAAATCAATTTAATTGTAATCCTTTACATCCAATTTTTTTTAAAGGCGTGCCTCTTACGTCAATACAACCCCTGTAATCACGTGCCACTGCCTTACGGTACAAGGCGAAAGGCGAAAGGCATGTGCTGTAGAGACTTCGCAGACTCGCTTGGAGACTCGTACACCTCGTCGGGTTGAATTTGACTAATGGTATCTAGAGATGCTCTACGGAACCTCGTTTTGGACAGTTTTGGACTTGTTTCTTTGCAAGTCTACTGTTGCCGCAGAGTTGTCTAACAAGCTCCGATCCAATTGCGAAGGCGACTTCACCGTATCTGTGTTTTGACGTATATCTTTACTCGACATGAATTTGCGAAATGTTCCTACCCCGACTAAAGACACATGACAAACGCGATCATAGCGGATACCATTTATTTCTACTGATGCTGGCGTTACGCCGCGCCGGTGGGCTGTCGGNAGAGACCAAAACATATTTTTATTCAGTTAACCATAAGTTGAAAATTTACAATTGACGGGATTAAGAATGAAACTCAATTTAATTGTAATCCTTTACATCCAATTTTTTTTAAAGGCGTGCATCTTACGTCAATACAACCCCTGTAACCACGTGCCACTGCCTTACGGTACAAGGCGAAAGGCGAAAGGCATGTGCTGTAGAGACTTCGCAGACTCGCTTGGAGACTCGTACACCTCGTCGGGTTGAATTTGACTAATGGTATCTAGAGATGCGCTACGGAACCTCGTTTTGGACAGTTTTGGACTTGTTTCTTTGCAAATCTACTGTTGCCGCAGAGTTGTCTAACAAGCTCCGATCCAATTGCGAAGGCGACTTCACCGTATCTGTGTTTTGANATCTACTGTTGCCGCAGAGTTGTCTAACAAGCTCCGATCCAATTGCGAAGGCGACTTCACCGTATCTGTGTTTTGACGTATATCTTTACTCGACATGAATTTGCGAAATGTTCCTACCCCGACTAAAGACACATGACAAACGCGATCATAGCGGATACCATTTATTTCTACTGATGCTGGCGTTACGCCGCGCCGGTGGGCTGTCGGCGTTCCTGACTGGTTTCCTGCTCATCAGTAATCTCTGTCAGAAGCGGAGCCAAGGTAGGGGGTATCTACGGGCATGAGGTGGCCTTGTCTTTGGATATGCATGAGAAAATGAAGCTTGTCCACCATGTTGCGATCCCCAAAACATTGGAAACCTAACCTGTCAAAATTAAAATGAAACAATTTATCAGAACATGTTGATATTTAGCCTAGAAGTTGAGCTTTATTAGTTCAAAAACTTCAACATTTTACATCCATTAAATACACAAACTCGCCTCAACATTTTCAGTGTTTTGGGAGTAACACTATGGCGATGGACGAAAATGTAGCTTCAATGACGTCATAGCATCTCCTATTATTCCCACCTGCATGGTTACCGGGGACTGGGTCCTCCCTTTAGAGCTTCATTTTATAGGTGGTAATTAATTAGCAAGTGTGTAGTTTTGATAGCAATAAACATCTTCATGCGCTCACGGTTGCTCGCTCCGGAAAATGGGCCTGCGCTTGTTAATGGCTTGCGCCCGCCGCCTGGGCCGGGATGTCGGGCGGCGGGCCAGGCCAGGTGCGGCCGCCATCTTGTTCTCGCGGTATCGATCGAGGCGCGGCCCGGCGGGGATCTGGGTCACTGCCAGCGCCGCTCGCTGGCTCGGGCTCCAGCGGCGACGTCACTCACGCCACCTCTGACGAAACCCAGCTCGGCGCGTTGCCCTTTCTCGCGCCATTTGCCGCTCGGAGCCAAGCCTCCGAAACTCGAGAGCCTCGTCGATATGCCCACCATTTTGAAAACAAGTGTCTGACCCACTAAGCATGTCGATTTATATGATTAACTGTAGTATTAATTGCTAAATATGGTAAGAATCAGTGGAATTTTTCGCGAGATATGAAATTACAACTTTATTTTTAATGTGTTGCTCTCTTACAAAATGGCATCCAAAAGAGGCTATGTATTGACANAGGTTTCGTGTATGCGGAGCCCATCCCGGGCGTGCGTACACTGGAACAACGCATTCGTGCTGCCTGTGACGCCATTAGGACGTGCAGGATGGCACATGTGAACGCGTGCGGCAGTCATAGCCGCGGCACGTACGTGCATGCTCATACGTGCATGCCACTTCCAACACTGCATATAACAGTGGCCTCAAGACAGCATATCATGCAATGCATTGTACCGTACAGGAATAATGAATGGATAAATGGTCTGTAGCATAGAAACCCTGCATTCCTGGACATATGTACAACCGTATGGCCTCTTTTGCACGTTATCCTCTCAGAGAGCGTCTCCTGCAACTTGTCCGCATTGCTCATAATCATCCTGTATATATGTATATATACTTGACGCACTTAAGTAATGTAAGTTCACATAGCCTACTGTAGTATAAAATAAATTGTATGACCACCATTTTGAAAATGTCAGACCCAAACAAAAGATGTTTGTTTACATGAGCTACCATAGTACTATTTGTTGTCAAATTGGCAGAAATCGGTTGATTGTTCCCGGAATACGAAAACTATTTATTTATTTATTTATGTAGCATTATCTTACAAAGTGATGGACAAAAGAGGGTCCTGTGTGGATACATTTGATTGTTGTTAAAGTTACTGCCATCTTACAAACTTAAGTTGAGATTATGAAAATAAGTGCTTAGCCCACATAAAAAAGCCAGTTTACACAGCCCACTGTAGCACTACTTGTATGCCAACTTTGACAACAATCGGTCGATTTTTTTCCGAGATATGACAAAGCATGATTTATTCGTTTGCCACTATCTTTCAAAATGGTGGACAAAGGAGGCTCTGCGTAGACATATTTGATAGCTGTAGTAAATGCTGCTAGAATATAAAGTTAAGTTGAAAATTGTTACATGGTTTCGTGGACATAGCTCAGAATCTGAAGTGTTGATATGCCCACCATTTTGAAAACAAGTGTCTGACCCACTAAGCATGTCGATTTATATGATTAACTGTAGTATTAATTGCTAAATATGGTAAGAATCAGTGGAATTTTTCGCGATATATGAAATTACAACTTTATTTTTAATGTGTTGCTCTCTTACAAAATGGCATCCAAAAGAGGCTATGTATTGACANGATATGAAATTACAACTTTATTTTTAATGTGTTGCTCTCTTACAAAATGGCATCCAAAAGAGGCTATGTATTGACATATTTGATACTCGTAACATATACTTTCAGCATACCAAGTTCTCACAAAACTGGTCAAACATTATAGTAGACATAGCAAATGAAACCTAAATCCTTATATAGCCGCCATTTCGCAAATAAGTGCCTTATCCAATTAAATTTCAAGTGCTAACATAGCCTACTATAGTAGTACTTATACGCCAAATTTGGCAGGAATCGGTTGAACAGTTTCTGAGATATAACGTAAAAGCTTTATTTGTTCATGTTGAATTTCTTCAAAAATGGCAGATAAATAACATTATCGATTTTTTAAATTTAGTGCTTACGTTATGTGCTATCAACGTACCACATTTGGTTTAAACAGGTTAAATGGTTCCCGAGATATAACACAGTGCCATACATTTTCAAATTGCCTCAATTTTGAAATTAAGTACCCGGCGTAACTGAAAACTATTAAAAGTCTGATGTACTTGCTAAATTCTATACGTGGATCGAGTTATGTAAAATTATGTTCACGGGTTTATAAGTTATTAGGGGTAGGTTGAGACGCATACTTTCCAGACAAACATTCGAGTGATTGCATAAGCCTATCTATCCTTCGGAAAAGTACGCTAAAAATGGCCGTGGTTAACGGTGATTTAAACCAAGGAACTGTAGCATTGCTGTCGTCTGGTGAGACGAGCGCAAGGGTAGTTTAGTATACAATTATTTTCACCTGAATTAAATGTCCACACTGTAATTTTTAATAAATTAATCTATAGGCTGTTAACTGTAAAGTGAGCACTTTCGAAAACCTTGCTTAACACCTACTCGTAAGCACAGTGTGTATTCTTCCGCGATATGCAAGATTACCATTGTCACGAGCCTGATCACTTTATTCATGTTTCGACCAAATTAAACTAAGAAATTATCAGGAAGGTATATCTATTTTTTAATTTCATTNTGATCACTTTATTCATGTTTCGACCAAATTAAACTAAGAAATTATCAGGAAGGTATATCTATTTTTTAATTTCATTGTTTTTTACTTGTATATGAGTTTAAAAGCAGAAAGTAAGAGAAATAATTGCAGTATTCACAAATGTTTGACACTTTTAATTCAGCGTTAAAGAAAGCATGGACCTACTTTCTCTGCGTCGTTACCAACTTAACCGGTCGCATGCCAACCAGTGTGTCCGTTACAACATATGCAAGTTTTTTTTTTTTCTAACTTACTCTAAAACTAAATGTTATATGTTAGTCCGCGGTAGGAACGGGATTATTGCGTCTCAGGGCTAACCCCTTACGCTTACAAGGGAAGGAAAAACATGCAAGGAGAAGTGCATCGCGGCAAAGAGGGATTGGGTTTCCCATGGCCGAGTTTGGCCATGAAAAACCTCCCTAATGTACTTATAGTTAAACCACATCTAGAAGAGAAAGGGAAAAACAGGCACAGACACCGTAAAAACCCTTCCGACATGAAAGAATTAAAAATTGTTACATGCATTATGAGAAAATGGTACAGGAGAAAGATAGGTGGGTACCATGCTCTTTATTATTGGGAGAGGAGAAACTAGTAGAGAGGTGGCGGGGATCTTAACAATATATGCAAGCAGGGACAGTGACTTTTTAAAAGGTTGGTTTCAAAAGTATTCATGCAACCGTGAACAGCCTCTACTTATCGAGTGACACGTCGACGACTAATGTCACGACGGCAAACTCGTCCGGCTCAGCGGACGCCGTTATTTCTACTTCCGGTGCAGCTGAATGTTGTTCCGCCTCTGGGACTACCTGTTGGCTATCGGCGTTCTTACGTGCTTTTCTGCTGATCGGTAACCTCAGCGCTGTCGGTGGAAAAAGAAACATGACCGAAATAAGCAGTGCAGTGGCCGCGTTCCGATGCTCGCAGATTTCGCTGATAAGTTGTTTCACGGTAATGCCAGCTGTTGCTTCGACGCTCTGATAGGTGGCATCTTACACGAGGCTGCACCGAGCACTGTAGTGCAGCGCCAGTCGAACGACATATTGACGCCGGTTCAAGCGGTGTGTTCTGTAAAGATACTTGCAGAAGTGCACATGGTAGCGACATTAAACACAAAATGGCCCGAATAAAAACTCCGCTAAAAGAAATTGCCCCAAAATAGTATATGGGATTATCCAGCTAAAGATCTTCACCCCAAATATCTTCCAAACCGCTGAAGGTATCGACATTTTGATTTCGAATTCGTAAATGGCAATACGGGACTCGTAAAACACCGTCTTTGTCTGTTCCGAGATGTAATTTTGGGCAAATTTTGGCACTGGCTGCCAAGATGGCCGCCACCGAAGCGGAATGCAAACGCATGAGGTTTGTCATTTCCTTGCCAAGCTTCTGGTTCCCGGGCTCCCTCTCACGACGCTGCGTTAGAATGCCCATTATATAGCTACTTACGTGTCTCCCAATAGCTTAAGATGTTATTAAGCGGCGAGTTCAGTGACGTGATAATGTTGAAAACCCGACGAGCCCTTTTTGATACATGAAGGGGTGAGGAGTCTGTATTTGACTAGCTGTGTGGGGGTAGGTTCTAGCATCACTGCAGGGATGTCCAGAGGAGAGTCTCTACACACGGGCTAGTGATACAGCAACACAGCTGCCTTCAACAGTTCCGAAGATATTTGGGGTTAACAGCTTGCCTGAACGACTTTGTATGTATAATTTACTGAGCTATACAATTTATTTTCCTCGCTCCCGGATGCACATTTTTTTTTAAATCCGTAAGTAGTCTTTTAAATCGGTAGACATATCCAATTTGAGGCTCAAAATCCTGGGTAATGTCACTTCACTTTAATTAAAGTTATCACTGCCATATCTTCCAAAGCTATCAACTTAATGACGAACTAAAATGTTTACAGTAGACCATTCCATAACTGCTGACTAACATTGATAAACCATCAGCGATTTCTGTTGCCGTTATTAGAGTACTTGATTTTAACTTTGACAGGTCCGTTTTATCATGCTCCATGGGAAAAACACTGTGATAGCTACCATAAAAACAAATGATAAGTTGTCAGTTGTATAATGGCCTTTATCCGTACCGAAGGAACCTAACGTCGAGGTTTTACAGTCTTTCAGCTTCCGTATAAAAAAAAGTTGAGTATTTACAACCTGCACCTAGAGAAAGTGCACAGCATAGAGGTGCGAAAGTGCACAGCATAGAGGTGCGAAAATGTACAACACACAGTTACGAAGTTTCTTGATGTATTGTAAAAACACGTCAAGGCAGCAAGTATTTATCCATCTTAAACGTTTTGGTTACCAAAAAATTCATTATTTTATATTTGTAAGAAACACCGTTCGAATTATGGACATTACTTATAAGGGCTCTTTCCTCGCATAAAAAATTCTGTATCGCATTTTTTTTTCTCCCCATTATGGCATGTCGAAATGAGAATTCCAGTGTTTTGGGGACGTATAAACAAAACAGACGAATAATTTACAGAAAATTTTACAAGAGTGACTGAAATGTCATGTCTTGATTAATTTTAAGGCATGCTTAGCAAAAATTATTGTAGAAAAAATTACGGACCGGTACAAATAAAACATATGGAATAAATGCCCTATTTTAAATTGCAAAAATATTGCACAGTGCTTTTTCAAAGATGCCTTGAAGTAACTCATTTCATTTCGATGTGAGTTATCACATTTTCGTAAGTGAGTTAGTTTTTATCATTTGTACGTCTCAAAACACTAAGATTCAGATTTTTGACAGGCCATTGTGTGAAAAATATGTCGTATAAATTTTTAATGTGAGGAAATAGTACTTTTAAGTAATGTATATAAGTTGAATAGAATTTCGTGCAAATATAAGAATGCATTTTTCAGTGGCCAGTACACTTAGGGTAGCGTTTTGGATTTATGGAATTATCAAAAGCATTCTGTATTTAAGAATGTTTTCTTGTTTCACGGCTCGACAAAACAATAGGCATTCCATTTTCCGTTTTTTTTTTAAAGCTGCTGTTACTTGACTTTGGTTGTTAATATGCTGCTATCTATACATAATCGCCTACACTGAAGAGCCAAAAAAACTGGTATAGGCGTGCGTATGCAAATAACAAGATTTAAGTGAGTTTGAACGTGGTTTTATAGTCGGCGCACGAGAGATGGGACATAGCATCTCCGAGGTAGCGATAACATTTGGATGTTCGCGTACGACCATTTCACGAGTGCACCGTGAATATCGGGAATCGGGTAAAACATCACATCTTCGACATCGCTGCGGCCAGAAAAAAGATCGCGAAAGAACGGGACAACGACGACTGACGAGAATCATTAAACGTGACAGACGTGCAACCCTTTCTAAAAATGGCGCAGATTGGATTTGTGGACTGCCCTGCAGGATTTATGGTGTGAATTGCCTCCTGCATACCTTCAGACATTAGTCGAGCCCATGCCACGTCGCCTTGCGGCACTTCTGTGTGTTCGGGGGGCCCTACACGATATTAGACAGGTGTACCGGTTTTTTTGGCTCTTCAGTGTACAAGAAATAATTATTCCCTACTTCTCGGCTGTCTCCAGTTAAAATTAATAAAGTAGGGAAATTGATAATTGTGTAATGTTCGGGAAGCTGTTATTTATAATTTATCGTGCATTAAAAAATATTAAAATTTTCTTAGTGCAACTTACGCCGAAAAATGGATAAATCCAAGGTGGAGGGGTCTGATATGAGGTAGTGTGTTCACTCTAGCTGCGCACAACCAGTCTCCGTGTCCCGGCATTGAACAGCTTTTCTGCCAACACGACTATCGTAAACGTAGTGGATAAGATTTTAGGTTAGAACACTGTTCAGTGAACAAGTGCTCTGATAAGTTTGCACACTTCCAACCAATTTGTAATGGAGTTTGATTAAATTCAAATTAGTAAAATTAGTTTATTAATGTAAAAGTGCTTGTCTTCTGAAAATTAAGGTATAAACACACGTTAATCAGTGTTGATCGTGTGACTTTGACTGTTGTGTTGGTATGGGTTAGTTCAATGTTGGGTACATGCGCATAAGACAAAAAATTCGGTCTACCTTATCTTTAGTGTAAGCCCTTAACCCTGAACGCACTAGTGCGTTGATCACAAGGAATCCGGGGTCATCGTCGTCTCGAGTGGAATGCAATTGACACCAATCAAGACAGAGGTCGCCTCCGGCTCGTCTATTCGTTCCCAGGGGGCACTCCGTTCCGCGCCGAGCTGTGATTGGCCGATGCCCTGGGCGCGATCGGAGAAGTCGAGTGACTTGATAGAGAACATTGTTGTCAGGTCGTAGAACACTTCCCCGCGAAGCCCGTTATAATGTAAACACTAGGAAACCGCAGGCAATAACTTTTTTTATAAATGATGTATTACTGCTTTCGAAATAAATATGATCGTGTCTCTGTAGCCTTCGTTTATCGTAGGTTGAACTGTGACTGCTCCGCCAAGTTGTCACCACAACTGTCCGTAATGACAGTCACCGTGCTGGAGGTAAAATTATCTGACGATGATGGCCTCGAAGCTCTTTAAAATGGAAACTGGACGATTCTTCGGACAAAAACTGTGTCGTCGGTATTATTATAGATGTGTCTTCCACGGATCTCGGCTATGATTGTTGTTTAAGGGGGCCGCGGTAGCTGAGCGTTTAAACTGCTCGCTTCCCACCTAGGCGAACCGGGTTAAATCCCCCCCTCCCCCCCGGGNGCATGTGGGAATCGCGCTGGACGATGCCGCTGACCGGTGGGTTTTCTCGGGGTTCTCCCTTTCCCCACCCTTTCATTCCGGCGCTGCTTCATACTCATCTCAATCACCCTCGTTGGCTCTCAAGACCTCGCTCTTCAGAGCCGTCCAACTCTTTTCACTCACTCACATTAATCAAAATCTCTTCAGACTTTTTTTTTCACTCTAGTTTAGAAACACTTTATGTAGTTATTCGCTTATTTATTTACCAGCTCACTCCACCGATGCTTCTATTTGCCATACGTGCAGTTGGGATAAGGAGTGTCAGTTTGCGATTTTGAAATTGAACATTTATAATATCTACATAACGTATATACAAAATAAACAATGACTACACAGTTAACAAGAACAACATATGATCAGCGCTACTAATGTGTAGTAGAGGTATCTCACAGAGTGCTGTGCGTGTTACCCATCTTCTAGGTGGAGAGAGAGTGAAGATATGTGTGAGGTGAGTACGTAGCAACGCCGGAATGCAAGGGTGGGGGGAACGGGAGGTCCCCGAGAAAACCCCACCGACCAGCGGCTTCGTCCGACATAATTTCTCATCCGGAAGCGACCTCGCCGGGAACCGAACCCGATTCGCCTAGGTGGGAGGCGAGTGGTCTGACCACTACACCACCGTGTACCCCACCTTCTAGGTATTCCCTCACGCGAATTCCTCTACAGCGATTGGGTTCAGGCAAATGCTTTAGTCAGCTTTGTTACATTGAACAGTTTTTGAATAAAATGTTTCCCGCTGAAGCTCTGCACATCGATTGCACCTAGGCGTCCACCTGTACAGCGCTTTAACTGCGCTGCAAGTGTTTAAACACACTTCAGAAGAGAACTAATAAGACTCTTTAACACCTCGTGATGTTTAAAAGTGCCGTTTCCGAGCCATTCAAAGCAGCTCGAAGAGTATTTTTTCTTCGCCGCTGTATAACATAATATAGCAACAGGAATGATAGAGCAGGTGGGGGGAAAAGGGAAATTGCGAGGTAAACAGGGAAATCCAAGATGGCCGCCATTGGCAAGGAATGACAGAGCAGGTGGTTCCGGCGTGACGCCATCCAAGATGGCCGCTAAATCGTCCGCAGCCTGCAGCCTACGCCAGTTCTCATTTCATTCTACTGGCGAAAACTAACTAATGTCTAACTCTATGAAGTTCATCGTAACCAACGCCGCTCGTACAAAAGTATCGTGTATACACGTTAAAGCACTAGCCATATTCGCCACTTCTTCAACCGCAGTCATCTTCACGTGAACTCGGTGGCATCTACTTCTGATATGGCCACGCACACGCGCTGCAATTATGGAATATAGCCCAACTCTCTGTGTGCCTCGCCTTTACCGTGCTGTGCGCTATTGTGGCAAGTGTCATGCTAACACATGCACTCTTTCTGTGCCTGTGCTAAGTTATGTACTAATTCTCAGTTGTTGTTCGGCCCTCAGGCGATTCTAAGAACAAGGGCCACTGCTGTGCCCTTGACGTTTTCAGAACTTCTTTGATCTGTCCTTAGTGACTTTTCAAATAAGGAGAAATTGCAATGCATACTGTACTTAAACTGACACGTAGCGTCCTTTTGTCACGACCAATGCCCTTCAGGCCTTGCGTTCTGCTGTGTAGGTTGTTGGCGGTAAACTGAGCTCTTTTGAAAGCTCTGCTTAACATCTACTTGTATGCACATTGTGTATTCTTCCTCCGTATGTTAAATAAACATTGCTACGGGCCAGATAACTATATTCACACTTCGGTCAAGAGAAAATTGTGAAATAATTAGAAAAATAAATATTTTACCAATGTTTTAATGTTTACTCGTATATGCATTGAAAAACATAAAATAAAATAAATAATTTAAGTATTTACAAATGTTTACCTAACACGTTCAATTAAATATTAAAACACGGAACTTCATTCCCTCCATGGTTACCAACTTTACAGGCCTCATGCCACTTAGTATGCCCGTCAAAATAACTTTTATGCAAGTATAAGACAATGACATGTTTCATAGGTTTGTATCAAAAGCACTCGATTAACCGTGAAGATCCTATGAATAATTCATGACCCGGAGTCAAATCATGGTTTACGAATCAATTATACATAAGGGAAGATAACTGGGCACAGACCCTCGCATTGTAAGGTACCAGAGCTTCTGGTGGAATTGCGTGCTCAGACTGTGGATTGTCGATTTTTTAAATTGGTTTTTCTACACACACTTTCATCAATTATAATAAGTAGTCTATAATTTGAGTGGTTATTCGTCGCATTGATCAAAGTAAGTGCAATTATATTTCAAAGATCGTGTCCTTGTAAACAGTTGTGTTAACCGAGTTCACTTTGACTCATGAAGTGGTTAAGGCGCAGGTCTAACTTTAAAACGGCTCTGTGTGCAACAATCTCAGCACTGTCTCCAGAGAGACACTGCGGCTCTCCGAGTGCAAACAAACACGCACTCGTTCCGTGAGTTCGCGTGATGCAGCTAGGCCACCGTTGAGCACTCTTGAAAGGCCTACTTAGAATCTACTTTGCCGCCTGTATATGTTAAATAAATCCACTATAATTATGTGAAATTAGCATTGCCATAAACTCAATCATTTTATTCACCCGTCGATCAAAAGAAACTTTGTTAAAGGCTATCCACAGTAAACTGAGTACTTTTGGAAGATCTGCGTAAAATCTACTTGCATGCGTATCTTGCATGCGTATTGTGTGTTCACTGGCTATTTGTAAAACTAACATTGCCATGGGCCTGATCACTTTATTCATTCGTCGGTCAATTAAAACTGTAAAATAATCTGAAAAATATATATTTTACAAATTTTCTCGATTTTACATTGAAAAAAAAAAAAAGAAGTAAAAACTGAAGTATTTTCAGTATTCACAAACGTTTGCCTAACACTTTCAATTGAACGATAAAGCACTGGAGTACTTCCCCGTCGTCGTTACCAACTTACCGGGTGCATGCCACTCAGCGTTATAGTTTTCAAAGGTTGATTTCTAATGTGCTCACTTTACCGTTTTATGCCATGTCTGGAGGACCAGCCAGCCGATTCCCACCGAATGTTACACTGTTACTTTCAAATAAATTTGTACCAAATTGTGCAGACCATAAATGCTACAGAAGGTCATTGTAAACTTTCATTATTTAAATGGGCCAGACAACGATGTTCAAAATGGCAGCTTCATAAATAATTAAGGTAAGTTTGTCACATATTTTAAACTACTTAACCAAATTAAAATTGTATGCATTAGAATTAACGTATATANAATTAAGGTAAGTTTGTCACATATTTTAAACTACTTAACCAAATTAAAATTGTATGCATTAGAATTAACGTATATAGAGCCTCTTTTTCTACAAATTTTCTACGACAGCATCAAATAAGAAAATTAAGTTTTTTGTCATCTCCGGGACCAAACAACATATTCCCACCATATTCTTCACAAAGGTAGCTACGGTAGGCCATATAAACTTACATGTGTTAAGTGGCTCAGTCTGTTATTTCCCAAATAAAGGCCCTGTAAATATTTAAGATTCGTAAATCCTATCATTCGAANTTTAAGTGGCTCAGTCTGTTATTTCCCAAATAAAGGCCCTGTAAATATTTAAGATTCGTAAATCCTATCATTCGAAACATGAGACTGATAAAATCCGAAGTTGATGCTCCGAATCCGACTTCCGTAATGCAGTGGATTGCACGATAGCTCATAGGATGAGGTTTTCTGGGTTAAAGTCCCGGGCGAGGCACGTGTGTGTTTTTAATTGTATTACTACTACTGCATACGTTTCTGGTTTCATTTCTAAAATTATTTCTTTCAAAGCGAAGTCAAGTCCGCCCTACAAACTCAGCTTTTAAGAACTTATTTTAAGAATTAGTTGCATCCATGTTGAGGAAAGTAGGCTCATAAGTTATATCAGCAACTTCTTGTTTTTTCAAAAGTTGATTTCTCTGTGGTTTTTGGAGCGCGTAGAGTGCGCATCCGGCGCAGTCAATTCGAATAAATCACTTGTTAAGTCATTTTACTGGCAATGTCGCAAATCTTTTAGAGGCCGTCAAAGGTAGGGTTGCCAGGTTTCGAAACTGAAAATAAGAGAGATTTTGGCAAAGACTGCCAAAATTGTCTCACCGCGGCATCACAGACATGTTTTTGCCATTTGTCCTGTACATAAACTGTGCACAGAAGTAATTAATCATCTTAAAGAAGTATTAATAAACACTACTTTATTTATATTAATTCAGAATCTTTCATGTACTGGAAAAAAGAAAGATGGCAAACGGTTCAGTTGTTTACATGGTTTCTTCCTCGAGAGCTTCAAGCTTGCCAATGCCAGCATAAAAATATATAACTGATAGTAAATAAACTGGAAATATAGTGTGACTAGGAGACAAGCGTTTTACAGAGAGTCTTAATATGTCATAAATTAATATAAATAATGAAATAAACCTTTCTGAAACACAGGAGAAAACTTGATAAAGTAAGTGAGACGAGAGATTAGAATAATATGGGTGAAATAAGGGAAAGCAAGTAAAATTCGGGAGAACTGGCAACCCTGGTCGAAGGCCTTGCGAATTGCTTCTACGCTAGCACTTCCAGGCATGAAGCATGGTAACAATGTTTCCGATCGTCATCTGGTGTCAGGTATGCCTGAACATTCCTCCTCGCTCCCATAACAATGTTTCCTATCGTCATCTGGTGTCAGGTATGCCTGAACATTCCTCCTCGCTCCCATAACAATGTTTCCTATCGTCATCTGGTGTCAGGTATGCCTGAACATTCCTCCTCGCTCCCATAACAATGTTTCCTATCGTCATCTGGTGTCAGGTATGCCTGAACATTCCTCCTCGCTCCCATAACAATGTTTCCTATCGTCATCTGGTGTCAGGTATGCCTGAACATTCCTCCTCGCTCCCATAACAATGTTTCCTATCGTCATCTGGTGTCAGGTATGCCTGAACATTCCTCCTCGCTCCCATAACAATGTTTCCTATCGTCATCTGGTGTCAGGTATGCCTGAACATTCCTCCTCGCTCCCATAACAATGTTTCCTATCGTCATCTGGTGTCAGGTATGCCTGAACATTCCTCCTCGCTCCCATAACAATGTTTCCTATCGTCATCTGGTGTCAGGTATGCCTGAACATTCCTCCTCGCTCCCATAACAATGTTTTCTTCCCCGGTTATGTACCCCGCCGCTTACTCTGGCAGTTTCCAAACCACGACAAGTGCATGAACCCCAACGACCTGGTGCAGTTGGAAGAGTTCAAGAAGATAAAATACGAAGGTGAATTTAAGGGGTAAAAGCTCCTGTGTATTTAATGGTTATTTGCGATGCTTTGTCTTGGTGATGACGAACATAAATTCGGAGAGTTGTCGATTGTAATACTCGTACATGTACATTCTTTTATGCGCGTTTGCAATACATTTCTTCAAGGTCACAGATTTAAGGGCTATGGAAAGCTTTCTGTGTGCTAAATCCAAACATATGGAAATAAAAGGAATCCCATCGAAATATAGTTAGTAGCTCAAATTCAGTTCTTGATTTAATATTTCGGAAAGCGACGCTCAGCAAGAGCTTTCAGTGGCGCTTCAATTCACGCGCGTGCCACCACAACAAAAATAAAAACTAAAGAAAGCGTGGGAGAACAATACGCGAATATTGAAACTGGCCGCTGTAACCTGTTGTGCGTGTCGCTAGACGTCATGCGCCGTCAGTAGATTATCAGCGGAAGGCCATGATGGACTTTGGAAAGGATCCTTTCAATCTTTTCGGAAGATAAATATGGCTGACATTCGTAACAATTTTACTATTGACCTAATATTTTCAGTTAAATTAAATTTTGTGGAGCAAACGTATAGAATTTTGTAATTTGTTTCCAACGGCAAAAATTAATACATTAATTTTTTAAAACTAACTTAGTTTTCCTTTCAAATTGTAACTGGGAAAACTGGTATTATTAAAGTGAGTGGGAATTGGGGTTAAAGTTATTCTGTTGGCTCTCCTGGGAATGAGACACTTCAAAAGAGCAACAATTATATGAACTGTAACATATTGGGTACCTGTACCCAATATGGACACCCTAAGGAAAATGTATTTTATTCACCCCCGTGTACACGTCATAGGACTCCAAAAATACATGACCACTATCCCTGGACTGTTGACTATCATTATTAAAATTAGCGACCTTGTAATTATTCTGGTTTAATTTAAATGATAAAAACAAAAAATGTTTACAAGTGTTCATATAAGGAACCACCTGTCCCTATTATGGACATGCATGTCCATATTAGGGACAGGTGGTTCCTTATTGACCTACTACACAGGGTGTATGGAAGAGCCACTCTTCCAAGGGATTTTAGAGGAGAGGGGATAGAAAAATATATCTTAAAGTATTGCGGGGGAGGGGGGCACAGTAAATATCTTCAGAACATGCACTTTAGAAAAGGGGGGGGGGGTCATTTTCGGTTGTGGCTCTTCGAAGACCCATGCAAAAAAGCACCTCAGTTACTACAAAATATTATGAAATAATATTGTTGGTTTTGCTTAGCTTTATTGCATCTGTCTGCAGAATTTACATCTGTTATTACTCAGTCCTCACAGGATGGACAAATAAAAACTTCTTCATCATTGGCGGTAAGTCCCACACAGTCCTCATGGACATATCTGCCGCATGTGATGCATAGCCGCATGTCTGCAACAGCATCAATACTGCATAAGAAGCAGTACCAGCTCTCCTTTGTTGAGGAAGTCATACCACTGGTACCTGCGATTTCACCAACAGATACCCTACTGAGGGGAGGCTTCTTTTGATTTTTCTGCAAGGGCTTTTTGGAGGATTGTTTTCTTGGAGGAGGTTTTTTGGAGAATTGTTCAGATGGCAGCTTGTTGAACAAGGATTGTACCACTTTGATGCCTTTTGAGTTTATCGCCTGGCGACGTTGTGTCTTCGTCCTTCTTACAGTTGGAGTCGATAACACGCTGGTGAAGGAATTTTCCATGGAAAATGATCTAGCAGGTGATGAAGGTGGGTCAATAACAGGAGAAGGTATGTTGTTAACAGGAGCTTCAACATCTGTTGCAGTTTCCAAATGTGGTGCATTTTCTTCCCCTTCTGCTGCTGGTTCCGGAATTGCAGTAATGTCACTAGGCGCGAAGGCTTCATCTGGAATTATAGTTGGATCGAAAGGAAAAATTCCAGTTGCCTGAAAACCTGAAGTTATGTTCGACAGAGTCATCGAACGATTCCAAACCTTCCTAAAGATTTCCCCAAATCTAAGTCGAGTGATCTGTCTATCAGGGTGACGAGTGAAATGGAGCAATACTTCATCATCCCAGTATGATTCAAAAGCTTTAAAAACAGCTTTGTCCAAGGGCTGCAATTCATGAGTCGTGTTGCTGGGCAGGCAGTAGAGTGTTACATTGTGCTCGTCTGCCTTTGTCACGATTTCTGCGTCCAAATGAGAACTGGCTCCATCAAAAACAAGAAGAGTGGGACCTGCAGTTTTGAACTTAGCGAAATGTTCCAACCAAGTGCAGAATACCTCAGTGGTCATGCTGCCTTTAGGGGTCATCATAACTTCTGTTCCTGGAGGCATGTTATCCTTCCATTCTTGTTTCATCCTCTTTCCTTTGAAAAGCAACATGGGAGGAATGCTGTGGCCGAGGGCACTACAGCAAGAAACAATTGTTACATTTTCTGCATGCTCTGGTGCAATAAAATGCACCCTTTTTGCCCCTTTTCGTGCAAGAACATTCTGTTGATGGTGGATAGTAAGCCGGCACCCTTTTTCATCCATGTTATAAATGTGCTGCGGTTGATTTACAATATCCAATTCTTCCAAGCACGCTTGCAGTTTCTGAAAATGATCAGAAACAATTGCCCGGTTCAGCTTCTGGGCTCTCCCTGGATTGAGGTTCTGAGACTTCCTTTTAGCAACAAGTGGGTTGTTTTTCAAGAAAGCTGCCAACCACTTCCTTCCAGCCATCTTTGTTGCTTGGTTGAAATTGTGCTTCAAACCCATCTTCTCAGCATAGGTGAAAATACTCCTTCGTAGTAATCTCCCAGTAATTGGCATGCCTACGTCTGCTAGTCTAAATATTCTTGCACAAAGTTCAGCTTGCTGCTTTTCTGTGAGCATGAATTTGCGGCCCAACTTTGGCTTTCGGATTTGATCATTCACCTGGACAGTCTTGAAAATTCTCATGAGAGTTGTCCTTGGAATCTTGGAATTCCGTAATTAAAACGGAAACAGTTCTTGGCCGTTGCAACACTGCGTAAAGCACAGTTTTGTATTTAATATACATATCTCGTACATAGTTTCTAGACGTTAAAATTAAACTGACAAGTCTGGCCATTAATTATTAAGCAGTATGTATATAGGATATTTGGAACATTTTGTGTGTTAATAAACGTAATTATTCGTTTACCTTACCATATTACTTAAATATTTTGTGCTTTTATGTGTTCTTTTATAGCAGTAGAAGACATGCCTTATTAAACGATATTTTTNATATTATTTAAATATTTTGTGCTTTTATGTGTTCTTTTATAGCAGTAGAAGACATGCCTTATTAAACGATATTTTTTAAAATATATTATAATTGTTAAGGATTTAGTTTTGTNCATATTACTTAAATATTTTGTGCTTTTATGTGTTCTTTTATAGCAGTAGAAGACATGCCTTATTAAACGATATTTTTAAAAATATATTATAATTGTTAAGGATTTAGTTTTGCCTATGTTTTGAACTGTATATTTTCTTCCCAGTTTTTTCATACGCATTGATCTCGGATTGATACTCAATACTGACTTAAATCAGTGGATGCCGGCCTTGTGTAGTATTTAGTCATGTACTTATATTGAATCTACTAAGTCGGAGCTGCGTCACACTCCTAGTGAATTAATTTGTTTGTCACTAAAGCTGATTTATGAGGTATTTCGGTAGTAATACAAAGTTATTTGAAATGGCACCACCAGGTTTTCGCTTCGCTACTTACAACGAGTTAACAGAGCGAGATGATGAATTCTGTAGTTTTGTGTTCTTACACAGGCCCTATAATGTATAGTTACGTGTGTGCCTCTATCTGAGGGCAAACCTGTTCCCCATATGCAGTGGCAGCTAAGATGTGGTCTGCCTCGTGAGCACAGCCTTGCGTTTAGCTATGGCTAAAGCATATAGCTAAAGTAGCTATTGCGTTTAGCTGTGTTAGCGAGCATGTGCCTCGTGATTAGGAAGCGTGGGTCACTATTTGTAACGTACAGTTCACCCGCAGTAGTTTGAAACTTTTCGAAGAATACCAAAAAATGTCTTCCACGGAAAACGAGATTTTTTTTTTTCGAGTTGCGTGTTTTATGTAGGGAAATTTCTTTAATTCTGTGTAGAAAGTTTATTATTCATTTATACCGATTCTTCAATTAGACACGAAGTACAAACACGGGCCACGAAATAGAAACTATAAGACGCTATTTTTGCAGCACATGTCGCCTGAAATATAATTGCCAAACTGTGATATACCTGGAACGTTTCTCACGTAGGTTGGTATTGACTTATCCACGCANCGCCTGAAATATAATTGCCAAACTGTGATATACCTGGAACGTTTCTCACGTAGGTTGGTATTGACTTATCCACGCACTGCATGTGGTATAGTTCATTGAACATTTTATTAAATTCGCCACTTCAAATACCAATATTTATTTTAAATCATCCATGCCTAAACTACCACAGAAATGGCGGAATACTAGCATTTCAAATCCGACACGTAAACTATTCTAAATTGGAGACAACAGCTAAGTGACACCCTATTTTGGCGTGTGCCTGAATTGAAGTAAATAAAAAAAAACGGGGAGAATGGTTACTGATGTCAATTTTTAATATTATAGGACATCTCATGTAGGCTATAGAACAAATATTTATGTGAAGACATTTGAATAGTTAATCAAATACTAACATTGCAGTGGACCCCTACTTTAAAGCCGTTCGAATCTGGAATCGTTTCCTAAATGTTTGAGAATATTACGTCCTTTATTCGTTGTGATATCAAATAATTGCCTGTATAAGCGTGACAATGCAGGAAAATTACTTTTCAAAATAAAATGAATAAAACGAGATATGGGAAATTTTTTTTTCATACAAATATCAAAATTGAAGAAAATTAATTCCTTAGAATACAGCTCAAAATAGCTGTTCGTGTTACTAGAATGTCGTAAAATATTTTTCTTGGGAATTTGTTTTACGATTTGCTTACATTTCAATTGTAACTTTTTGAGATAAAAGAAGTGAAAATAGTCTAAAGTAAAACATTTACCGTAGATGAACCAAGAGTCGGATTTGAAAGAAATTGCAACACGTCGCTGCTTCGACTCCAATAAAACATTTCATCTGGAGCCAAAGTGTATGTTCAAATAACTTTTTGAAATTTGTACAGATCAAGGTTTTAAGTTCGAATTCTCACACACACACAAATGATTAAAGTTATTTTTGAAATATTAATATTTTAATCAAATTTATCATTGATATCTTGTTTCCAAACCGTAATATTTCCCTACAATTACAATTATGTAAACAAGAAAACGGGTAAATTTAAAGTCTGATGTAAGTAGAGATAACACAGTATTTCTAGATCACTTGCTTCGCGATATTTTACTTTGAAAAGACATATCTTCTACAAGTCTTCGTGAAAGTTTCAAATTGCTGTAGTGGTTGGCCTGTACTTGAGACAGACCTACCCCACTTGACAGCGGTGCTTCTCCTATCTTGTCTTCTAGCTGTTCCTTCCGTATCTTGTGTGTTGCTCCCGAGTACAGTGGGGCAACTGTCTGAGTCTTCGTCGCTGGCAGCTGCTGGTGAGTAGAATCCGCGAGCAGAGAGCTATGCTGGAGTTCTCCATGGCCTTGGGAGATGTTGCTTATGTTCTTGCTATCTAGTGCTGTTTCTCAAGTGTATTATTACACATACCCCACACGCTATGTAGCTAGTGCAGACGGTCTAGTTTATTCGTTTGGGCTTGACCTCTATTCAAGACTGTCTTCCTTTATAAAAGTTTAGCACATAGTGCGCCATTTTACCATGTATTCTCGGTAGTTAAAATGTATGTTGCTTTAGAATACCTAACATAGACTTCAGCGCACTCTGATTCCAACTGATTTGTTGGAGAAGTATGTAGTTAGTGCTTCTCTAATTTATTATAAGTAACCCGCATTTATCCACAATGAAGCAAATGAGAACAATGTTATATTTGAGAGTAGTGTAAGTTGAAGTNTTATAAGTAACCCGCATTTATCCACAATGAAGCAAATGAGAACAATGTTATATTTGAGAGTAGTGTAAGTTGAAGTAGCACAGTGGTTAAATGATCTGGAGTTAAATTAGATTTGATTTTGTGGTCAGCAGAGAATGAGAAACATTTCTGTGTGCATTTGGTGCAGCAGGTCAGATTTGAAAACATCTTGTGTCTGTTTTCGTGGCAACCTTTCATCGTCTACCGTTCTTGTGAGAAACGCTTCTCACTTCATTGGACATGAAACAATTTAGCGATGCTNGGCAACCTTTCATCGTCTACCGTTCTTGTGAGAAACGCTTCTCACTTCATTGGACATGAAACAATTTAGCGATGCTAAGGGTGTAAACTTGTTGACAAGTTAGAGCGCCAGTGGGTCATGCTGTAGCACTATCATAACAAAACAAACATCATTAGCATGTTGTGTTATTATAAAGATCAAAACCTAAAATTGCAGATAAAGTTCTTTGAAATTCATTATACACTCTTAGAGGCATGCTGCAGATCGCTGTTGATTGATTCTTGATACCAATCTCCGAACTGTAGAAGTTAAAAGCAGGGGATTTCCTGTAATTTAGCTCTTTCTTAAATTGCAATTATGTAATTTTGTCAATGACTTGTAGTTTCCAGATTTGCTCTTTTCTCTCTGTAATATCCAGTCTATAGTTTGGACAATATTTTATGACATTTCAGATTGTCTTCGGCACCTCGTCGGGTCTCACCTATTAAGAATCATGAGTAGCTTCTGTTCCTTTCTAAGATGTTTGTTAGTTTTCTATCTTGGCTCTGAAGAGACCGGAAGCTAACATCCACAGGTCCCATTGTTTTACTTCATCGTCGTGTACAGAATGTTGAACTGTCTTAAGATATGACTCACTGGAAACGATTCACTGCTCTATTTTCATGCATCGGTCATTGATAGGCCACTCCTTCCCATCGGCGACTTATGATCTGTGGAACCGAGTTACTTACGGAGCTTACGGAAACAGTTTTATTTAATTGGAGTTTGCACAGTTTTAAGGTTCTGCTTGTTATTTGTTTTAATCCACATTCACATAAATCTTCCTAGATGATCCTGAATGTAGNCACAGTTTTAAGGTTCTGCTTGTTATTTGTTTTAATCCACATTCACATAAATCTTCCTAGATGATCCTGAATGTAGTGAGGAAAAAGTATGTTGTGTTGATGCATTTAAATACGGTTTGGTACCTGTGGTTAGAGTAAATTTGTTTACTTAGTAGATACATTTCTGCAACACTGTCTCATTCAGGAATTTCGTTTCCAGGATTGAACTTCCTGATGTTAATGTTAATGATTATTCCCTGCATAACGTCAAAGGACACTCAAGACACCCGAGAATTAAAATTGTCATTAATTGTAATCTAGAATATATCTAACTAAGGAATGATGAACCTCTGTCTGCTAGCAGTAATTCACCTTAGCTGGTGTTGCACGCTCCTTGTGTGATCAAGGAGGAAGAGAGTGACCACGCAGACATTATCGACTAGGACTCAGTAGGAGTGACTGGCGNCACAGTTTTAAGGTTCTGCTTGTTATTTGTTTTAATCCACATTCACATAAATCTTCCTAGATGATCCTGAATGTAGCGCGGAAAAAGTAGGTTGTGTTGATCCATTTAAATACGGTTTGGTACCTGTGGTTAGAGTACATTTGTTTACTCCGTAGATACATTTCTGCAACACTGTCTCATTCAGGAATTTCGTTTCCAGGATTGAACTTCCTGATGTTAATGTTAATGATTATTCCCTGCATAACGTCAAAGGACACTCAAGACACCCGAGAATTAATATTGTCATTAATTGTAATCTAGAATATCTCTAACTAAGGAATGATGAAGCTCTGTCTGCTAGCAGTAATTCACCTTAGCTGGTGTTGCACACTCCTTGTGTGATCAAGGAGGAAGAGAGTGACCACGCAGACATTATCGACTAGGACTCAGTAGGAGTGACTGGCGNACTCCTTGTGTGATCAAGGAGGAAGAGAGTGACCACGCAGACATTATCGACTAGGACTCAGTAGGAGTGACTGGCGTGTTGATTGTCCATTCAACTATGATAGGAGTTATGTGAAATGTCCCTGAGTTATATTCTGAGAATAATCGTGATTTAAAAATATCGATTAAAATTTTGAGCAAGGAATACATAGCATATTTCAGTGGTGTCCTGTCATTTTCCTGGTGTGCATAATATTAAGTAAAATTGTTTTGGTTAAGTAAACTTAGGCCTAAGTAGAATATGGTGAAAGTGAGACTTCTTTTGAGTATGTACCAAAATACAATGTTTTGCTTGTTATGTCGGGACTTATGAATAGTACAGAAGACCACTTTTAATAGTATTCTGATCATTACATTGAATAAAACATTCACCAAAATAATTATCATGGGCTACAGGTGGTTCATGTTTAATGACCACTCCAATTAGCTTTGAAAAGAAAATTCCCTTAAAATATTTAGCCCTTTCGTGTACTTCATTCGTTCTAAAAATACATTGTCCAGTCTCACAAACAGTTGACACTGTCTGGCATATCGGTGATGTTGGCAGCAAACTAGGAATACTAGACTGAAACCTAACATCTTATTACAGCTATAATATTTAAAATGTTGGTCTCTGAATTATTCATATACAGACATAAATTATGGCCGTAAAAGTAACATGTGCATTCATCACACGATCCTGATAAGTTTTTATCAGGATCGTGTGATGAATGAATACTAATTAGGTCCATTACAAAGTGATTTTTTCTTTAATTTAGCTTAAAAATCAACAGTGAGTTGAAACTAGTAACTAAGCTGAGATTTCAAAACGTTAACTGTGAAGCAAGTACATATTAGTATTAAGAGTTGGGG
>NQII01000292.1:224512-236453 GCA_002778355.1 Clitarchus hookeri | reverse complement strand
CACACTCATTCAATCTCTCGCACACTCATTCAATCTCTCGCACACTCATTCAATCTCTCACACACTCATTCAATCTCTCACACACTCATTCAATCTCTCACACACTCATTCAATCTCGCACTTATCCGATCTCACATACGATCTATCTCTATCGTTCTAGATCGATCTCTATCGCCATCGATCGATCTCTGGTTCACAAATTCACTCTCTCTCTCTCTGCCAATCTATCTCACACACACAAGTTGTTAGTTGAGTATGGCAAGTGGTTGTGTGAGCGAGGTGCGTGGTTGTGTGAGCGAGGTGCGTGGTTGTGTGAGCGAGGTGCGTGGTTGTGTGAGCGAGGTGCGTGGTTGTATGAGCGAGGTACGTGGTTGCTGATTGTCGACGGATCAGTTGCAGGACGACGACGACGACGATGACGACGACGACGAGCTATCGCCGGCGGCCGGGCGCAGCGCGGGACCCGGCTACCCCAGGGACGGCGCCAACCCCGCCGGCAGCTCCTCCTCCTCCAAGAAGACGTCCCACTGGCGCCGGACAGGTACCCTCACGCCTCAGGAGTATCACAGCTACATCGACAGCGCCCTTGCGTGTACGCGTCTCCAACAAGGTTCCTTCTCTGTTGCCTGTGCCTGTGCCTGCCGCATGCCTGCATGGCTGTGTCCGAGGAATGCCCAGCATGCCTGGCCCGCGTGGCCGCCGCTAGCCCGGTCGTAGTCGGGACAGTAACCTCGTTACATCTCCAGGACAGTATCGTCGTTACATCTCCCGGGGACGGACTACTCGGAGTGCAGGGTTTCTCGTCCTTTAGCGCTCCATACCACACCACAGCACAGTAGCAGTGTTGTGGTTCGCGAGGTGCTTCTAAGCATTCTGGGACAAAACAAAGGCTGCTGGTCGACAGAAAATTCATTATTTCATACTTGTACGTAACACCGTTCAAATTTTAGATATTTATTATAAGTACTCCTCCTTCGCATAAAGAATTTCAGATCACATAGTTTTTGCATCATGGCGTGTCGAAATCACAGATGTTTAGTTTTTGGGGCATACAAACAAACGAAATCATTCACAGCAAATTTAACAAGGGCGACTGAAAGATCATGTCATAACGAATTTTATGGCACGCTTAGCAAGACCTGTTTTAAAAAAATCGCAGACTGCTGCAAATAAAAAAAAATGCAACAATTTCCTTATTTCAAGCTATTTTTAAAAATCAGGAAAAAATTTCACAAGAATTTAAAGATTCATTGAAATCACTCCTGGTATCTCATTTCGGTGTGAATTATCTCACTTCGGTAAGTGAGTTAGTTTTTAATAATTGTACGTCCCAAAAACACTAAAGTGTTATTTTGACAGGCCACTGTGTAAAAAAGTATGCCATATAAAGTTATTTTATGCGAGGAAATAGTACCTGTAATTAGGCCTAATGTCTAAAAGTTGAACAGTATTTCCTGCAAATATAAAACATTGAATTTTTTGGTTCCTAGCACTCTTAGGGGTTGCACATAGTAAGAAGTATGAGGGTGCATTTGTTACATTATAAAGTACGCAGGATGATCTTAAACTCCAAGTACAGACTTTGAGGAAATTCTGTATTGAAAATGGGGTAGAAAACACACTTGGGTTGGATAAAAAGTAGTGGACACTGCTATAATGCATACTTGGCTTTATTGGCATGGGAAACAGCCGTTACATTACTTCAGTGCAATCGCCCCCATGTCTGCCACCTTCTGCCACACACGCGGTTGATATTGTACACCATCAGCGCATCAATCTCTGTTAATACTCTGCAGTGACTACCCGATGGCACAGCTTTTCTTGTGTCTAACTGGCTCCAGAGAATTGGTTTCTTCATTTTAGCGAAGAGATTGCAATCGCACATACTCATAACGGGTGACTACGGTGGATGTTCCAATTATGTAGGAAATGCATCAAACGTCAACAATGTGATGTTTTGCATTGGCATAAAGGATTTTGAGAGTCCTCGACAGGAAGTGAAGTCGCTTTCTCCTTAGTGCAGGACGAAGATGGTGCTCCAAGAAGTTGCAGTAATAGGCTGCGTTGATAGACTGTGTTGTGAGGTGCAGTATTGTGCAGGATCACCGTCACACTGTGCAGTGCGTTCTCTTCTTTGGAAGAGGTGACCCAGGATGCTTCCGTTCCTTAGTTTGCTGCTTCAGGAGTGATTCGTACGATCGAGCTCAGGTTTCATCGGCGGCGATACTCCTTCCAAGGGAGTCAGTCGTCTCCAGCGATCGGGGAGAGGATCAGCAATTCCTGTCCAAGTGCACAGCGATGGCATTGTTGCACCTCGGTGATTTTTATAGGGTATGCGAAGAGCTGCAGCTCTGCAGAACCCAGGATTGTCGTGCAGAATGCGGAGTATGGTTTTATGGCGTACGCCCATCTCTGCGGCTAAGTCACACGCAGTATATCGGTGATTCACATCCAGCATGGAAGCAAGGAGCTAAAACTATGTTGTCGACAGTTGAGGGTAGTCCTGAGAGAGGGCGATCCTGAACAGCATCCTGCCTTCACGGAACACTTTCGCCCATCGCGCCACCGTACGATATGCAATGCTGCAGTCCTTGAAAGCAATGCTGTGTACTCCGACCATGTGACTCTTCAGTTTTGATCCACGCATGCTGTTGTTCTTTTGTAAACGTATCGTTGATGCGCTTTCACTCCATTCCTCTACTTCACGGCTCTGCAGTATAGTTTAGTAACACACAGTCGCTCTTATACGCCGCACTTCTTCTGAACCTCCCCTTATCAGCAACAGGAACCTCGTGGTTCTGCGACTCTCGCCTTCGATGCGTCAGCAGTGTTGCCACTACATTTTACACAGCCCGAGTAATACGACCAATGGCAGTAGTATAGATATGGCGAGCACGGACCATTTTTACATATAATTAAAACCTTCTTCAAATAAGTTTACAAATTTATTTTATTAATATATAAAAAAATTTAAATATTTGTGTTAATTAAAAAATTAATTTACAACGTAATTTTAAAAATTCAAAAAAGTAATCGTGGTGGTGTATTTAAAAAACATATTAAAAACTTAAATGTTAAATTAAATAAAAACGTTAGGGTTACCCCCTCTGATTATTTACAAAATTATATTTGCAACCTTAATTTGAAAATTAAATTTATAACATATATTTTTTAAAAATTATTAAATGACCCCCTTTGATTAATTAAAATTACCTTATGTTTACGACCTAATTTTTTAAACTAAAAGATGGCAGTTGGGTACACCCCCTTGGTTATTTTTAATCCAGTTACTTATATTAATACACTAAATAAATTTATCAATTTATTTTTTCCAATTAAATTTTTTGATTTGATAATAAAAAACAATTTAGTTAGTAAGTTATTTGAAGATGATTTAAGTTATGTGTAAAATGGTCCGTACTACACAATATCTGTACTTCTTATGACCTAATGTGATTATCGAGGGAGTCACGCCCTTTAAAATTGGGAATTNCGTACTACACAATATCTGTACTTCTTATGACCTAATGTGATTATCGAGGGAGTCACGCCCTTTAAAATTGGGAATTCGAAGTAGTTATTTGCAAACCGTCAGAAAATTTGTGAGATCAAAAAACAAATTCGTAAATATGGTAAGCCTGATTTGACATCTGCCATCAGTGAACATTTGGCAGGTGATAACATTCGAAAGGCTGCATACCTGGCAGGTAACTTACGGCACCCTTACAAAACAGTTCGTGTTTTCTCGAGAACTGTTCGCCTGATAGTGTTACACCAATGCAACTTGTTGTATTCCTTTGATCTGTNTCAGTTCGTGTTTTCTCGAGAACTGTTCGCCTGATAGTGTTACACCAATGCAACTTGTTGTATTCCTTTGATCTGTACGAGATTATCGTGTCACAACAATCGATAACACCCACTGGTAACATACTTTTGTTGTTTAATAACACGACACCCCTCGACTTCCTAATGGCGGGCGATACCCCGCCAAATGTTCATGGATGGCAGATATAATCTATTTGCGGTTTCTTCATACTTTCTGAATCAAACCTTTGAAAATCATTCTATGTATGACGCGTGTGTTTCCTAAATAGTACGTCGTGTATCGCAAGCATTTTATACTTGTGTTAACATTAAAGTGTCATATTTTTGTTTAAATTAAACTTTTACTTATATTTTATTTATAAATTATAGTATTTCATATATAATTATTATGAATTAAATCACAAAGAAAATGAGTGTGTTGGTAATGCGTAGTAATAAATAGTTCTTATGAAAAAATATCATTACACTGAGCTCTAAGGAATGCGGGCGTTATCCCTTTCGGTGTAATTTCCTAGACTCTGTTAAGCTTTGTTTGCACGAGGCGGAGGAATATCCTGGAAGTAGAACTTTAGCAGGGCTCCAGGAAAGTAGAAATAACCGCGAGACGACTTTATCAAATCAGGCTTACAATATTTCTCAGAATTTGTTGTTTCGTGTGATGTAGTTTCTGACAAGAAGCAAATAACTACGCGTATTTTTAATGCCAAGTTTTGAAGGGTTGCGTGTCTGCCGTAGTAATCATGTAGGTTACATGTCACATCATGTTATCAACCCCATTTTCCATAACATATCATTTCACAAAGTCTGTATCTGTAGTTCAGATCACGTGTATAGAATTCAAGAAGGTAAATTCCCGAAGCATAGCAATTTGCTACACACACACAGCCATACTCGACTGTATTTCTCCACATTTGTGCCCGTTATTACAACATAGAAGACAAGGGAAATGAGCCGAGGATGTTAACTCTATTAAGTTTTGATAAATATGTAGTAACAAAGTTTATCGTCATTCTTATAAACCAGTAATCTCTGTTGGAGTTGAAAACAGATTTAGTAGAGCACTTATTTGAAGTTGTCACAAATTACTGTTTCAAGAAAATTAATGAGTGAATATTCTGTCCGAAGTTGGTTGGAAACAGTTATTAAAATTACTCTTTAGTTCAGTTAGTATTTAAATGCAATTCATAAAGGCAAAGCATAGCCTAGTTTGTCCAACGATGCTGAAGGCACGATGGCGGCATGTCTTGAGGGTCTATCTGAGGGTGGACCTTAAGTTTGCTGGTATAACATTAGGACACAATTTCCATAATGGTGTTTCTGCATGACATAATATTGTGTCCAGATTTACAAATGATTTGGGTAGGAAATTNGACACAATTTCCATAATGGTGTTTCTGCATGACATAATATTGTGTCCAGATTTACAAATGATTTGGGTAGGAAATTGGAAAACAATGTTGTGTGATGTGGGCNGTGATGTGGGGCAAAAATATTCCATTGCATGTCGTAAATTCTGCAGCTGTCCTGAGTACAGGCGCTGAAGTGCCTCTGCCTGAGTGGATTAAGTTGAGATCTCTCCATACCACTATAACGTCGTGCTAATAGACTAGGCTGTAACACTGTTGTGCTGATTCCTTCTGTAACCATCACCTTTTGATCTTGTTTTGCACTTACAATATTAATGTTTATATCACCTGTTGCAGTGTGTGCATCATAATCTTGCCTTCAGGTTGCATAATGCAAATTGCACTGCAGTTATTTTTGTTTTGTGCTTAATAAATAATCACCATTTAATTCCTGGCAATGCGAGCTGTTATTTTAAAAAATTGACAAACTAATTTTGTTAAACCACTGGCTGGTTTAAAGTAATTTTGTAACACGTATTTTTTTCAAATATTAAACTAATACAATTTTAACTTATAGTTATAAAAATTACTTTGTGTGCGACATATTTAACAGCTTTATTTTGCATGTATTTATTTGTAATAACATTTGTTCGCAAGTAGACGTTAGTGCCTAAATAAAGTTTACATTAACAATTGTGTGATGTATTTTTTTCATTTAACTAAATATCTATAAATATTTTTTGGATTTTAAATACATCGTTATTTTATTTACTGAGAAGTTTTTAGGTTATTTTGAAGAAAGGGATGTAATTAAGATTTAGTTTGATTCTCGGTGTTTACTACTTTCAAAAGAACAACGAAGTATTTTCACTATTCTTGTAGGAAGAAATAAATAGATTATGTGGTTTCGATTTGCAGATTGGTTTTTTTAATACATGGAATTTCGCTGTTTAGTGTTTTGCATAGTATATGATCATTAAAATCTGTAACACACCTATTGAATAAAAGAATTTTTGGATGCGCAAGGGATGACTAAGGGATAACTGGAGCATAAATAAGAAAGAAGTTAAAAATTCTCCTAGACGACGGTAGAGTAATAACGCTCATAATTAGATGGCATTGACTGTACTGAATTACTGTACGAATTCAGACGTTTAAAGGTTAATAAAGAAATGATACAGTTAAATTTTTTTTAAAGTATTTACAGAGGTTGTGAATAATTGGCATACAATTCAAATTAATCACTAGGAAGAGACACATACGAGTAATGAGAGTGCAGTCTGGTGGCGAAAATGTTTAGTTGCCAAACTAAAGCCAAACTGAGCTTCCCAACCTGAGTAGAATAAACCTTAACGTTTGGATGTACGTGAAGTCNTACTACTTTCAAAAGAACAACGAAGTATTTTCACTATTCTTGTAGGAAGAAATAAATAGATTATGTGGTTTCGATTTGCAGATTGGTTTTTTTAATACATGGAATTTCGCTGTTTAGTGTTTTGCATAGTATATGATCATTAAAATCTGTAACACACCTATTGAATAAAAGAATTTTTGGATGCGCAAGGGATGACTAATGGATAACTGGAGCATAAATAAGAAAGAAGTTAAAAATTCTCCTAGACGACGCTAGAGTAATAACGCTCATAATTAGATGGCATTGACTGTACTGAATTACTGTACGAATTCAGACGTTTAAAGGTTAATAAAGAAATGATACAGTTAAATTTTTTTTAAAGTATTTACAGAGGTTGTGGATAATTGGCATACAATTCAAATTAATCACTAGGAAGAGACACATACGAGTAATGAGAGTGCAGTCTGGTGGCGAAAATGTTTAGTTGCCAAACTAAAGCCAAACTGAGCTTCCCAACCTGAGTAGAATAAGCCTTAACGTTTGGATGTGCGTGAAGTCGGACACATTGCTGCCTCTACCGTCAAGGCACAGTGTCTAGTAAGGCGACGAGTTCCCTATGACCAACAGACAGCCCCCCCCCCCTTTTCCTGCTTTGGTTGCATCGAGCGAAGACTGCTTCAGGGTGGGGATCCGATGACGTAAGCCATCCCTCTGAATGAAGCGTGTCCGTCTGAAGCAAGGGAGAACTATGCTTGTCAGTTTGCCCCAGCTTCTCGTTGGCCAAGAAATCGACAAGTCGCACTGTGGGAGTAAGAGTTATCTTCTGCTTGCACATGAAAAGTTTATATTTTTTTTTAATTCTTCAATATTTTTTTGTTAGGGAATGGCAGACGTATCTGCGTATTACTCTAAGTAACGTAAACACACGAATCTATTCACGACTACTGCGAACATTTTTCTCTTTAACAGTTAGGTTTTATTTTTCTTCAGCCCCAAAACTGTTACCGGAACCGCGTTGCATTGTTTGAAATAAACGTTTTCCCCACGAAACTTAAACGTGCGTCCAATGGGCTGATCTACGAAAAGAACACGCACTTCAGACGAGGGCTGTTACGTGCTTTCAAGAAGTCATGCCCGTAAGAAACTCCAAACTGGTTGAAAATGGCTTTTTTCAAGTCGCTGTATCTCAAAATATCCGTGTCGGATACATACAGCAGTTCTCAATGGCCCTGCAATAACCCTTCCTACAAACCCTCCACCAATAAATTAATAATGTCGCCGCTGAAAGCGCCTAGACACACGCAGCGCGACAAGGACAGTTGAGAGCCTTGCGCTTAGCGGCGATGGCGCACTTGATGCGCGTTCCAGTGTCGCCCTTATCGCCCCCGCGCTTCTCTGCTTCAAACGCGGAGAAAAGCTCAAGGTATGCGGGGGCCTTAAGGGTGCTGATCACAGAACATGTATAATCTTATATTTGTAGGAAATACAACTCAACGTGGGGACATTACTTACAGATACTCAATCCTCGCAGGGGGAAAAAAATTGGATTGCACAGTTTTTGCGTCTCGGCGTGTCAACCTCATTTCTTTAGTGTTTCGTAATATACAAATAAAATAAACTAAAACATTTACAAAAATTTGACAAGGGTGACTGAAGGATTGCGTCTAATTCACTTTAAGTAATGCTTAGCAACATTTAGTTTACAAAAAATTATAGACTACTTCAAATAATAAATGTGATGAAAAAGTCCTTATTTTTAACATTAATTTTTTTAGGTGCTAGCATGTCTTTAGTTCTCCTGGTACTATTGCTTACAAAACAAGAGAGCATATTATTCATAAAAAAATTAATGCTATGCTCAGCAGGCCACGTATGGTGGCCTGCTAATTGTTCCTGATCACAGCGTCGTAAAAAAAAAACGTTTTTAGCCCTTTTAGTGTACACTGAAATGGAGCTTATTTTGTGCCCTCGTCTGAAGAATGTCGTCTTCGTAGATCAACACAGTGGACGCAAGTTTAATAGTTTCGTGGAAAAACCTGTATTTCACACACAAAGCAACGCAGTTCAAGCACCAGGCAGGCAGGCAGGCTCCTTAATGGGGCATGGGACATAAATAAACGCTACAGAGGTGAAGCGCATTTAAAAATTGTATGTAAACAAATAGAGAAGAACTAAGAAACGGCAATATTACAGAATTGTTTTTACTATCTATGAAAAGCAAATATTTTACCACAGCATTGTAATTTCACAGACATATTCTTATATCATATCACGTCACAAGAGGGTACGCAAAATTTATGCACCAATATTGAAAAAAAAAATGTTTGCTCCTGATGTTGGTATTGCCCATTAGCTATGATTTTTTTTTTTTTTTTCTCTATTTTCTGTTAGCTTCCAAAAACCCTTAGACTTCAAGTGACTTATGTGGAATAAATTTATGCTCCACGCCATTTTAAAAGCTCCTTATATTGCTCGAATTTATAATGTTGTATTTATTTAAGAGCTGCGTGTTTCTGTGCACGAATTGGGAGGCATCTGTGCTCTGAGAGACGCGGGGCCGCGGTGATGTAGGGGATAGAGTGCTCGTTTCCCACCAAGGCGAGCTGGGTTAGGTTCCCGGCTGGTTCACACGCAGGAATCGTGCTGGACGATGCCATTGGTCAGCGGGTTTTCTCCGGGGCTTCCCGTTTTCACCCGCCCTTGCGTTCCGCCGCTGTTCCGTATCCACCTCGCCTCACCCTCAAGAACTCGTTGTCAAGAGCTGCCACGACCTCTGCGCTCCATTGTACTTCTAGCTTAAATGCTCCTTACATTGCAATATTGTATTTGTTTATGAACCGCGTGTATGGCCTGTTCGCGGTTAACTGAGCTCTTTTGAAATCAACCTTTAAAAATGTCACTGCCCGTACCTGTATATATTTCAACGGGCACGCTGATTGGCACACGCCCAGTAACGTTGGTAACGACGCTAGATAAATTAGTTCTATGTCTTAACGTTGAATGAAGAGAGTTGAGTGAACATTCGTGAATATTGGAATGAGATTTCTTTGCTTTCTGTTTCTTGTTTAATGGGCAAGAGTATAAGAATTATCACGTTGATAAAGANGTCTTAACGTTGAATGAAGAGAGTTGAGTGAACATTCGTGAATATTGGAATGAGATTTCTTTGCTTTCTGTTTCTTGAATTATCACGTTGATAAAGTTTTACCTTTCTAATAATTCCACAGTTTCACTCGACCGACGCATGAATAAAATGAACGAGCTCTCAGCAGTGTTCATTCCAAGTATGGTGCATGAATACGCAATGTGCATGGAAATAGATCTTAAGGACACTAACCTTGTGGAATAGTGTGTAAAATCAGTGTTTGTGTCTTTTTCCAGGAAAGATAAACTATTACCGACAGTCGCGACTTTTTGATATTAAATATATTCAGAGAGAGGAAAAATTCGCGAAAACTGTTAAAAGCAGCTTTTTTTTTTTCCATAGGGGTAAGGGAAAGGAAAAAAGGACAAATTGGCATCTGTAGTTCAGTCCATTACCTTTCATTGCGTGTAATTATATCCTACTGCTACATATTCAGTTTGCGAGAAATTTAGCTGCCCGAGAATGATGAGAGCGAAAAGGGGTGGAGGGGGGGTTAATTATTTCTTATAGCCAGACGAGACCTTGAATCCTTAAAAACTTTACTACGGATTCCCCTTGCGGTGTATTTGTGGCATCTTCAAACTTTTATTAATCAAACCTTTGAAATATTGTCCTATGTGTGACGCGTTTTTTGTTATGTGTAGCGTATCACAGGCGTTTCATGCTTATATTTTATGTATAAATTAAAACACTTAATTTCTAGTTGATACGAATAACAACCGGGAGAAAATGTGCGCTTTGGTAATGCCTAGTGATAAATATTTCTCATGCCTAATGATATTAAATTGTGTGTGAACAAATACGGTGCGCTGTCTTTTTGGTATTACTTCCTAGTATTCGCTAAGCTTTGTTTGCATGAGGCGGAGGAATATTCTGAAAGTAGAACTTCAGCAGGTTGTAATGACGCAGTATTCTTAATTTTTGGGACATGTTTCATTTTCGTTCGGTTTTCCTAGCTTCGTAATATTTTTATCGGTATTCAAAATTAAAGCCGTAGTGGTTCGTTTTACCGTGATAGTTTGTTATCTGGCATACGCTTGATGTTTTCGTTTATCGGGCGGACGTTTGCAGTTTCGTTTCGAACGTTGGAGTTTTTGTTAAGTGTCAGCATTATTTAGTTTTTTTTCAGACTGCGTCGACAAGTTTTAATTCCTACCACGCAGTTTCGATAACGTGTGGAGAGCGTGCGTGACCAGGCCCTTATCTCAGCAGTCGATAACGTCAGTTGGAAGGCAGTCACCCTTGAGAGCAGTTGGAAGTCAGTCACCATTCAGTTCAGTGGTAGAATGGTCGTCTAGGCCGCGTCGGGTGTGACGCTAACCCCCACATCGGCAAACTTGAACTTACGAGATTATTTCTCCGCCGGTGTGGGAGGTCGCCGCATTTCTTATTTCTTCGGGCCAGTTTGTAAGAAAAGTAATAATTCGTAAACAACTGTGGCTCTGTTCTGCCCATGTCTATTTATCTGTGAACGTTTCGTACTCTGCACATATGAACTTCGTATTGTGAACTGTGTCACTTCAATAATAAATAAACGTATGGAACAAAATACACCGGAACTTTACTTTATTTCATAATTAATTGGCATCCATTGTACAGAGTCTCGTGTTCCTCCGTCTTGAGTTAGTGGAGTGAAAATCGGTAACTTATAGCCGGTGTAACTGTAGCGTCCAACGTTTCAAGGACTTTCGATAATTTGCAGTGGAATGCAGAAATTTAAGCGGCTATTAACATCGAGGCCTTGAAAACCGATGATGGTGAAGCGAGGTGAGTGCGGAGCAGCNCGGGCCAGTTTGTAAGAAAAGTAATAATTCGTAAACAACTGTGGCTCTGTTCTGCCCATGTCTATTTATCTGTGAATGTTTCGTACTCTGCATATATGAACTTCGTATTGTGAACTGTGTCACTTCAATAATAAATAAATGTATGGAACAAAATACACCGGAACTTTACTTTATTTCATAATTAATTGGCGTCCATTGTACAGAGTCTCGTGTTCCTCTGTCTTGAGCTAGTCGAATGCAAGTCGGCAACTTTATAGCCGGTGTAACTGTAGCGTCCAACGTTACAAGGACTTTCGATAATTTGCAGTGGAATGGAGAACTTTAAGCGGCTATTAACATCGAGACCTTGAGAACCGATGATGGTGAAGCGAGGTGAGTGCGGAACAGCGCCGGAATGCTAGAGCGTGGGAAACAGGGGTTCCCCGAGAATCCACTTCCTTCTCACCCCCCCCCCTTCCCCCTCTAGACAGGTGACATCGTCTGGCAC